>LAPY01002735.1:2644-15593 GCA_000970635.1 Eragrostis tef
CAAATCTACTAGGTTTTCTCTGTATTCAGTATTTCCTACCAGGCATTCTTTTCACCATATAGCACATGTTTATCATTATGTGATGACTGTTTCTTCAAATGCTTTGAAAACTGACGCCAAGCTTGAGAGATATGTTATGGACAAGGAATAATTTTCTATGCGCCATTGCAAATGTCCCCTGATCCTGTGTCTGCCACTGTCAATGACGGGTGGGACCCACCTGTCCTTAAAACATTGATGACAAACATGGCCTTACAATTGTTGATAACCAGAGTTGGTCATGTAGTATTCTTTCATAACTCTTGGCACCTGGTAGCTTGACTTGATACCACATTTCAATTGCCCTGTTTCTTGTGGGACAGTGACTACAATTATTTTCGGTGGCACAGAGAAGTTCTCTTATTTTATATGAGATTAATTTGAATATTGCTGCAGTGGGACAGTGACAGCGTTTTACTTTTATCGCATTGCGACTGGTAGTGGTAACACCCAAAAGATCTCTGAGCAGTGAGGATGATCCAGCAAACTAATGGTAACCTCTCAAATTTGTTATACATAATGATTTCTTCTCTCTATATTATTTCCCATGTGTATTGCATAATAAGGCCATAATAATATTACATGGTTTGCGTACTTCGTTAGCTTATCCAAATATTTCATGGATACTATGCAGCGCTGGATGAACAGGTGGTTGCTCTGCTGGGTTTGAAAAATTATGGCCCATTGCATTCGATTTCTGTCAGCTCAGTTCAGGCCACCTCAGTTTCTCTCTAGCGTCTAAGGTGTCAGTGTAACGTGACACATGGAATATGAAGAATTGCCTGCTTACTCATGTAATATAGACCATAGCCTGGAACAACAATAATAAATGATCTTCAAAGGTCATTGTGTACGTAGGTGCTGATACTTCTGTTGTTATTTCACTTGATAGCAGTGCTGTAACACGTTGAATGTTTAGTGGAATCAACCTAAGTGTCAGATTATTCTTTTCATTATTTTGCTGCTCGCTCCCTATTATATATTTCTTGAATCATGCTCCCTATTATATTTTTGAGATGTGCTCCCTATTATATTTACTAGACAGTAAGTTGATAATAATTGAAGGCTGTTTCTTCTGACGTTTTATAGCCTTATTTGTACTGGTTTTACTCCTAAATATTACAATGTGTTCAATGATGACGAGGTTTGTATTTATCTGACTAAACCGATTTTTTATGATGATGACTCCCTTAAAGAGCCAAGTCCAGTGGAGTCATCAGCTGATCGGGTTCACAGCTCACAGCGACACAGTCCCTGCCTGGAACTGAAGATATGACTCATAAAATGGGTCATTGCCATGACCCATCGTCACCGAAGAGGGCTTCGTCTATTCTGTTGGAGGCTTGAAAGGATCGAACTCATAATCACGACGTACGTGACACGATGAGTCAGTCTGAAAAATAAGGTGAAGCGATGAGTCGACGACCAAGACGGTCATGAAAGGAACGTCTCCTACTAAGGCGGCCAGGTGCTGCGTTTGACATGAGTACATCTGACACTACTTACATTGAAATGTCAGGACTGCATCTGCGTGCGTTCGACAGGCACGCGCGCACCATGCGGATCCAGCCACCAGTCGCGCAGCGAAGCCCCAAAGCTGAGCTCGGTTGTTCTAATCGCCGGCGAAAGCATTTCCAAAAGTCTTTGATGTTCCACCCCGCGCCGGCAACACGAGGGTCCGTCGTCGCCGTCGCGATACTCGCCCGCCACGGAGCAACCCGCTCGAACGCGCGCGATCCGGGAACTCTTAACGTTTTCTTCCCACAATCCCACCAGCTAGGCCGGACGGTGTGTGTTACGAAACAAAGATGATCAGTTAAAAAGGAACCATCCGGTTTCTACTAGCGAACAGTTGTAAAGAATAGACACTTCTGTTTGGTCGCAACCTTTTTTTGTTTATAAATACCTATGTGCAAATATAATAAAGAATGGACACTTCATTTTCCAAACTATTGTCTCATTTACATTCAAACACGTTATCATGCACGCTTCTACCACAGAGCGAATCTCGTCGGAAACAATTTGACTAGTACAGACTTCGGCACGAGTCGAGTCGCCGACAGAGACAGTGGAACTCGCCGAGAATGAATGACGCCAGACTTCGTTCTCCTTGGCGATATGGCATCGACAGCAACTGACGTTTTGCTTTGCCGCTACTCTGATGAAGAACAAGACGAACTCGTCGAGAGCAACTGCAATTCGATTTCGACCAGGCCACCTTCTTCATGCGGCTGATGTTTTCTTGCGTTCACACAGGACTAGAGGCCCTGGTGCTCTTCTTCTCAACGGAGGAAGAATCTTCTTGCAAAGAAGACAAATAGAAGGTACGAATCAAAGGAACAACAAATCAAATTGATGTTCTTACCTTCACGTCAACAAATTGGTTCTCCCTGAATCATGGCCGTGGATTCCATCCATGGAACACGCACCACGCCACTGCAACCCGCCGTTCACGGTGGTTGTGGCACATGGCGATGACCGGACGGCGTCCACGCGACGCGGCACTGTCCAACAGCGCACGGCATGGCATGGCGGTGCCTGACGGCCACACCGTGCGACCAACCCGGCACCCATGGCGGCTGTGCCCACAAGGCGCGGCCCACGGCCTACTGGCGGCCATCTTGTACGCCACCGCAGCGCCTACCGTGCAACTGTTGACGGTCCTTACGGTCCATTTTTACCGTTAACTTTATACATCTTTTGGAACCTAACACCATCACCAAAGATAGACATGGGGCTTATTTCTAACGAATTTTCAACCCCACCCTCGACACGCAGCCACGATGTCTGCGCAACACCCGGCCTCCACGCCCCCGCTAGTGGCGACCCCGCACGGCCAGGCAGCGGCTTCGCTCGGCGTGACCCGGCGACGGCGGCGGCTCTGCCTCCCGGGGAAACCTTATTGCCATGGGCGGTTATAGCCCAGTATTGGGCCAAACGGGCCTTTGCGGTCCCCCATCCCCATGGGCCAGATCGAGCCCAAATTGGGCTGGCATGTTAGGCTGGCCAAAACAGGCCTCTGGCATTTTTACAGCAGAGCCCCTCAGGTTCTTGTAAATTACAGAGTTTCCTACAGAAATTCTGTTTAAAATGTTTTAGCCTCATGCTTTAACATAATTGCACTATGTGAATTTTACAAAATTCACCACAAACGTTGCTTCACTCATTCCCCCTATGATGTGCAATTTTATTCAGGACTATTTTCTGAATAACTTTCTTTTGTCCAATGATTTGTTCTATGAGCATTTCCAATGACATAAGTGTTGTGCTACATGATGTTATATGTTGTATATTAAATTTAATATACAAAACATAACATCGTGTAGCACAATACTTACTCAGAAACTGTTGAAATAAATTATGTCCAATTGGTTTGCCTCATGTGCATTCCCTATGACATAATACCATAATCTCTTGCAATTGAGATACTAATTTCTTGCAATTGAGATGATCAAATAGTGTTTCACATGTGTTTTTGCATGGAGATGTCAATCTCTTGCAAGAACTAATATTTAACTCTCTCATTAAGCCGATGTGCTTATTTCGAGTAGAATTAAATATTAAACACTAGTACAAATTATACAACATTTTGTGCAATTGAATTGAATTTTCTTGCAATGTCGTATTTAATTCACCATTAGTAAGTCCTATGTGCTTAACCAGAATTAAATGATATACGTCATGATATTCACAACAATTTGATTTGCAATTGAGATTAATTTCTCTTGCAAAATCATTACTTTGCGATTGAGATTAATTTCTCTTGCAAGTATCAATTGTTTGCAATTGAGATTAACTTCTCTTGCAACATCACTTATGTGCATGGTATTGTAGTAGGTTGCAAATTTACTTTCCAGTCTCTGCACTGATGTGTAAACATTATGTCCACATACATATTCATGTGTTTAACCAAAGTTTCTAGCAATTGAGAATTATATTTTCTTACAAGAGCCAATTAATTTGACCTCATTTTGCTAACGCTTAATTTGAGGACAAATTAATCAAAAGTTCTTGTAATTGAAGATTAAATTTTCTTGTAAGGTCAAAATCAATTTGACTTCATTTAGCTAACGCTTAATTCGAGGTCAAATTATCATAAATTAATTTTACCTCATTTCGCTAACGCTTAATTCGAGGGAAAATTAACACAATTAACTTGACCTCATTTTGCTAACGCTTAATTAAGGACAGTTATGTTAAACACAACAACCTTAACAATATTTGGCTAACAATTGAGATTAACTTCTCTTGCAAGCCACAATTAATTCACATTAATTGATATGCATAATATGTTTACAATATCTTCCATGCAATTGAGAGTTAAATTTTCTTGCATATCACAATATGCAATCGAGAATATAATTTTCTTGCATCTCATTTTTTATTGCAATGGAGATTAGCTTCTCTTGCAATATCCCCATATGCAATTGAGAATTGAAAAAGTTTTGTGTCATTGACTCTACAATATTTGAGGAACACAAAGGGATGATTGTGACATAAATTGCATCACACAACTTTTGTCTCATCACTATGAGATATACAAGGTGTCATTTTGACATAATGTTAACTTCAACTTGTTTTCTCGAGTATTCTATTGAGGCATACGCACAAGAATTCAAGTTAACACTTGAGTTAATAAATTTTGCATGATGATTACAACAAAACCATGATGATTTTTAACTAAATCTTTGGTTAATTCCATGTTGGCAAAGATGATCGTCTGTGGGTTTTCATAAACTCGCATTCGATGATCACAACTATCCAACATGGTCCATGGATGTTCAACATATAGTTCGATGTCCAACAGAATGTGTGGTTTACATCCTCCATATGAGCTGAGGCAACCTCGAAGGATATGATCCAATCAAGATATAACCTTATCACAATAAGGTATATCAAATCCATAGGATCTCATACTTGAGTATCTAATGGAGAAAGTCTAAGTGCTAAATAAGAAGCTCTCATGAACAGATATACATAGCATAAGGCATTTATTTTGCCTACAGCTAACCTAAAATGGACACTTTGTCGCCCTCTCGGATCTTATATCCATCAAGGAGTGCAACAATTATATCCATATCATCTGTTCGGCCTTGTGTTTTAGCAAGAGAATCTGTTGATGAGGACAAGATAGAGATGCCTCCATTTCCAAGTCTATATCCAGATTCTACAGCATGAATACCATGCAAGTATTTACCAAGATTATGCTGATCTCATTCAGTGTAACAATAAGTTTAATGGTTCAGAAATGATCCATAGAACTTTACTGGTAAAAAAATGCAAAACGCAACAACAAGCTGAGTATCTCATGCATCAGGACTCATTCATGGCAAAGACATAGTCTAATAGAATAATGTCATATGCCCAAGAACATGATTGTGTTGATCTATATCACAAATCTGTGGGACATAACACACCTGGTCAAGGATAAAGATTTGGAACACATTTCAATCTTCAACCTGACACCAACAGGCATGTCAGTTGTTTACATCAAGTTCCAACAGAACTTATGACAACTAATCTCTCTACTTAGAGAGGACCTCATGAACAAGGAGAATAATGTTGTCGAACTCACTTCGTACAATATACTTGGAGACCTAGTAGGTCCATATCTCCTTCGACTATATGCTATCTACATCTTATAAAATGTTGTAATAAACAAGTAGTATAAATTCTGAAAAGAATTCCAATGAATTCTTCATTCTATATATAGGTGTACGGGAACAATGAATTTCAATAAGAATCTAGTTATGTCATTTTCATATTTCTAAACTTAACACATAAAAAATTATTTACAATCAAAGTCTAAAAAGTTTGATTTAGGACAACCTCAAAACGACAACTTTTTTTTGCCCACTGGAGAGAGTATAAATTTGGAGATCTCAAACATTGGTGGTACATGGTTAGAACGGTTCATCGAAGAAGTTGTTATAGCCCTTTCTGTGACGGGGTTTGGGAGACAAGACACATGTGAAAATTCAGATAATTAGTCTTTTTTCTTAGCAATATAGGAGGTGGAAGCTAATGTTTCTCAAAGAAATGTGCTAAATTTTCTTAAGAGGGAAGACCGACGAATTTACGAACCTTTTCCATATGGACATTGTTCACGTTAATCGGTCGTCCTCTCACCATGTGGTGAATTGTGAACATAATTCTCTCACTTAATGGCAGTATAAACCGGTGTTAGGTTGCATATCCTTCTTCTATGCATGCTCTTCAACTCAGTAGCGGGTGCCTAAACTTATCCGTGAACATCATCCATGACTCAGTCTTTCTCCCTCCACGTGGTAAACCGTGAACTAAATTTTGTCGTTTAACGTTGTACATTGGATGTTACGTCGCTTACCCTTCCTCCTTTCTATATATATATGCTCTTCTTCACCTCCCAAGCGCTCCTGCTTCTGACTCGCGATGTTCTCCTCTTATTTTTGCCACTACCTATTTCTTTTTGATTTTGTTCAACCACTCATCCGAGAGTCAAAACGAATTATGTGCATAGGTTTTACACCCTCCTTCTCCTTTCACCTCTCAAATATCAAAACCCTAGACATCGAACTAGGACCCAAAATTATTCCATGTGGGGACTGCAATAGTTAAGCCAGATGTGATCGGAAGACATTTTTTTTGCTACCTTCAGGTGACATGATTTCTTGCACAATATTACTTCTTTTGAATCAAAAGGATCCTCACTCGGTGTTTCATAGGATTTCACTATTTGAGGGCGTCTCGACGATTTCTGCTAGACGAATGTATCACGTTGATGATCTGGTGCCTCTCTGCTCATGCGACCTAAGGCTCTTGCTTTGATCAACAATCTTATGACTGCAACATGAACCGAGTTTTTGGTGGGATGAGAAAGATTGCAACATGATCAGGTAATCGTTGTGAACCCAAATTTCATCATTTTACTCTCCATTTTCTTGGGGTCCACAAGATTTGTTGTCCCAATAATATCCTATTTTTGAAATGGTTCGCCAAACTTTTGCATTGGCTCCTTCTAAGTTTCGATCCAATGTCTACCGTTACCATGTTCCATTGTTGTGTACATTTCTTTCATTTTAATCCACACACAAAAACAAGCTTCTCATCCGTGTATTTTTATCTAGAGTATTTTTCCCCTGTTTTAAACCCACACACTTACTGCTACCTACATGCAACGGATTTTTGGTTAAAATTTCTCACTACTGTCTGAAAGTTCATTTCAGCAATTCCGTGACTACTAGCAGATTTTTTTGGTGAATAGCATGCATACGAACTTTAAATATCTTAGTTTCAGTTCCATTACAAGGGGAAGTAAGCCGAACAGAATTTTTTGGGTTCAGTTCGCTCATACAAGAGAACCCTCACGGGCATCGTTCTAGGATCAACTTTGCCTCATGCACGCTCATCGATTGTGGTTACATAAGCCATAGCAAATGCTGGAGACAGATTTATGTCACAGCTGCGCTGTATTTTTGGCAGTGAGCCCAACCAAAACTTAGGACTTTGACTGCTATCATCATTTGCACAGGAAGGAGGGAAGCCAGCCTTCCCAACCACATTAGAACAGATTTTAGTTTTCATGTATGATGTATCCATCCCTGTGATGTAGTCCATAGTAAATGCTAAAGCTTGATGGATGTCAGCGCATACTTGTAGTTTTTGGAAGCGAACACAACTGAACCTTTGAATTTAGACTCCTAATCAATTGCACACGAACAAGAGAGGCCTTCCCAACCACATTAGAACGGTTTGTGTACGAGCATCCGTTCCTTCCTAGCTGCTGCAGTCCATTGCAAACGTTGGGCCGTTGGAGATACAAGTATGCATGGCAGCACGTAGGAAAGCAATTTTGGCTGGGATATGCGGTGCAGCGTTGAGCCCTTGAGCGTATGTGTCTATCAACGTATGCAAATGAACTAAGTGGGTGTTCGTTTTCAGGGGTCTAAAATTTAGAAGGTCACATCAAAGAGAATCTTGTTATTTAGAAGTATTAAAAAAAATCTAATTACAAAACTAACTGCAGAACCCCTGGTCTAATTCGCAAGAGGAATCTAATGAGAGTAATTAAGTCATGATTAGAAGATGATTACTGTAGTACCAAAACATGGATTAATTAGGCTCATTAGATTCATCTCGTAAATTTACACTTATTTCCAAAAAGGTTTTGTAATTAGACTTTATTTAGTACTCTTAAATGACAAGATTCTCTTTGATTTTAGAGGGTCTAAAATTTAGAGGGGAAAACGAACACCTCCTAAGCATGTCGGGGACTCTTCCAGACCTGGATTTAATTGCCACTAAAATAAGACAAGCCTCCACAACCACCGTAGAACAGTTTTGGCTTCTACTACACATGTGCATCCAAACTTGTGACAGCCTCAACAAATAGATGTTGGAGATGCAGTGATCCTGCGATATCTGTATACCTATAGAATAAAAAAGATATTTGTAGTAGTTCAAGCCTTCATATGCAACGAACCTGCTTCTAATTACTTGGGTCCAAACGATGGACTTCACAGCCACAACCACCACCCAGAGAAACAGTTCGGTTTGAACACATAAATCCATCTTGTGACTCATCCCTCACCAAACGGCAGAGATCACATATCAGCACATAGGCAAGCAGTTCTAGTCGGTTTTACGCAAGCATGCTCACACGCTAGCAATTGAAACAAAGTACGACTCTTTTTTTCACTTGGATAGTTAATTGCGATGGAACAACTGAAATCCTTACAACCACCTCAACACATTTGGCACTTGCCCAAGCAAATCAATGGTTGCGACGCAGCCCCCCTAGCAGATGCTGGAGATAGACGCTTGTCATGGTGCAAGTAAGCATTTCTTGGGTCTTGGCAGTGAGCCAGGGTAGGAAGACAGCTGTGGTGCACTCCATGCATGCATGCCAAATCGCCAATGTGTGACGCACTGACACTACTACACACGCTCGCCACCTACTTTCTTGTTGGCCGTCTTAAGCCAAATACTGCAGTAACGATAAAGAAAGATTAGAAAAAAAACAAATGATGCATGGTAAGGACTTGCCTAATTGTTGGGAATTCAGAACGGGGTGAAACGATGAAAGTGAAGCCGGCGAAAGGGAAGATGAGATGTGGAAGCATGACAGGGGGCATCAATGGTAGTGGCAGACCATGGCACACCAATTAGAGTGGCCTGACGATGGTGTTTGCGAAAGGGGGGCCCCAGCGTCCTCAATTCCCAAAGCTGTCCAGCATCTGATGACCGTTTTGCCCCTACGTGTGGGCCCAGGTTCAATTTTACTGGGCAGCAGGCCCCTAGCTACCGGCTTCGTGCTATGGAATGGAAGAACGTTGAACTGGCGCTGCTAGGCTGCTAGCTTGGATTTTTGGTGCCCCGGCCAGCATGTAGGTCTCGTCTCAAAGAGGACGACGCACTCATGCAGTTAATGATTAACAAAATCAACCAGGTAAAAAAAGAACAGTCTTGCAGTGAAAATAAGTTCAAAGGAATTTTAGTTTCTCATACCCTTTGGCAACGTGCAAATACAAATCGATGCAAATGACTAATTGGAACTATTTTCATTGTTCAGTTCAATAGACCCTCAACTAAAAGAAAATACAATGTTCTTTTATTACGTTTGGAGTATTTTCTTCAGCTAAGCAATTTTGCTAGATTTATAGCTGTGAAAGTGCCACTTTCCAAAATACCTGTTCAAGACACCAAGTAAGCATATTTTACCGCATCTTCGTAGTACTACTACCAGCCAAGTTCAGATAGTGTAAATGCAGCGGATGTGTGAAGGCAGTACTAGGCGACATGCATGGATGTACTTGGAGTCAATGGTGATACTGGTAACACGCTGCGGCCCTTACTGCTGTCTGGCTGGTCACTGGACAACTGGAAGGGTAAGGTAAAACTGGTGCTGTGGTGCAATTAACCAAAATAACCAATTTAACTTAGCTTGGGCAGCAAAGCAGAGCGAGAACTGAAAATGGCAATGGAAGATTGGAGGTGCACGGTGGTGGAGGAGATGGTGGCAGTAGGCCATGATGTTGGAGATGCAGTGATCCTGCGATATCTGTATACCTATAGAATAAAAAAGATATTTGTAGTAGTTCAAGCCTTCATATGCAACGAACCTGCTTCTAATTACTTGGGTCCAAACGATGGACTTCACAGCCACAACCACCACCCAGAGAAACAGTTCGGTTTGAACACATAAATCCATCTTGTGACTCATCCCTCACCAAACGGCAGAGATCACATATCAGCACATAGGCAAGCAGTTCTAGTCGGTTTTACGCAAGCATGCTCACACGCTAGCAATTGAAACAAAGTACGACTCTTTTTTTCACTTGGATAGTTAATTGCGATGGAACAACTGAAATCCTTACAACCACCTCAACACATTTGGCACTTGCCCAAGCAAATCAATGGTTGCGACGCAGCCCCCCTAGCAGATGCTGGAGATAGACGCTTGTCATGGTGCAAGTAAGCATTTCTTGGGTCTTGGCAGTGAGCCAGGGTAGGAAGACAGCTGTGGTGCACTCCATGCATGCATGCCAAATCGCCAATGTGTGACGCACTGACACTACTACACACGCTCGCCACCTACTTTCTTGTTGGCCGTCTTAAGCCAAATACTGCAGTAACGATAAAGAAAGATTAGAAAAAAAACAAATGATGCATGGTAAGGACTTGCCTAATTGTTGGGAATTCAGAACGGGGTGAAACGATGAAAGTGAAGCCGGCGAAAGGGAAGATGAGATGTGGAAGCATGACAGGGGGCATCAATGGTAGTGGCAGACCATGGCACACCAATTAGAGTGGCCTGACGATGGTGTTTGCGAAAGGGGGGCCCCAGCGTCCTCAATTCCCAAAGCTGTCCAGCATCTGATGACCGTTTTGCCCCTACGTGTGGGCCCAGGTTCAATTTTACTGGGCAGCAGGCCCCTAGCTACCGGCTTCGTGCTATGGAATGGAAGAACGTTGAACTGGCGCTGCTAGGCTGCTAGCTTGGATTTTTGGTGCCCCGGCCAGCATGTAGGTCTCGTCTCAAAGAGGACGACGCACTCATGCAGTTAATGATTAACAAAATCAACCAGGTAAAAAAAGAACAGTCTTGCAGTGAAAATAAGTTCAAAGGAATTTTAGTTTCTCATACCCTTTGGCAACGTGCAAATACAAATCGATGCAAATGACTAATTGGAACTATTTTCATTGTTCAGTTCAATAGACCCTCAACTAAAAGAAAATCTAATGTTCTTCTATTCTTTTTTTTATGACATTTCAGACAAGCTTTTTAGTTTATTTTTACTTCATTCCTGTTGTGTTGTCTGGAACGGCAACAAAAAAAAAGAATGGAGGTAGTACATTAGGAGTGTTTTCTTCATCTAATCAATTTTGCTATATTTTATAGCTGTGAAAATGTCACTTTCCAAAATACTACCTGATCAAGACACCAAGTAAGCATATTTTACCGCATCTTCGTAGTACTACTACCAGCCAAGTTTTTTTTTGAGCGCATACCAGCCAAGTTCAGATGGTGTAAATGCAGCAGATGTGTGAAGGCAGTAGGCGACATGCATGGATGTACTTGGAGTCAATGGTGATACTGGTAACACGCTGCGGCCCTTACTGCTGTCTGGCTGGTCACTGGACAACTGGAAGGGTAAGGTAAAACTGGTGCTGTGGTGCAATTAACCAAATTACCTTGGCTTGGGCAGCAAAGTAGAGCGAGAACTGAGGGCGCGTTCGGTTACCCCATTTAGACCCCTCTAAATTTTAGCACTAAAAAGAATTTTATTATTTAAGAGTACTAAATAAAGTCTAATGACAAAATCCTTTTACAGATGGGTACATTTTTGCGAGACGCATCTAATAAGCCTAATTAATCCATGTTTTGCTACAGTGATGCTACAGTAACCATCGTCTAATCACGGATTAACTACCCTCATTAGATTCGTCTCGTGATTTAGACCGGGGGTTCTGCAGTTAGTTTTTTAATTAAACTTTGTTTAAAACAAAAAAAATTTTATTTAGACCCCTCTAAATTTACTCCACTGAAATACCGAACGCGCCCTGAAAAACGGCAATGGAAGATTGGAGGTGCACGGTGGTGGAGGAGATGGTGGCAGTAGGCCATGGTGCAGGTGTGGGAGGGGGTGAAACATGGCCCTGTCGGTGGGCATGGGCTTCTTCTCCCATCTCTCTCTCTCTATGCCCACCACCCCCAAGTCACCCTCACCATTGTGAAGTGGTAGACTCCTTCAAACACACCCTAGCAGCTAGCAAGCCACTTTCTCTCTCCTGTCACCTGCTCCTCCCCCCATTCCCCCTTCTTGCTTAGCTGTTGTTCTCTTCCCCCTTGTTCCTCTTCTTCCTTGGCCTTGTTCTTTTAGGGTGCATGCATAGATGGATGATGGATAGATTAGATGGCTGCTGTGTTTTGTTCTCCTAGCTATAGCTCTCTTTCAAGGAAACATTCCCCACTTTGTGGCAGCGAAGTTGTTATTGTTACTTGTATTTGATATTTTTACCCCACTCCTTTGTAATCTAGCTTAGATTAACCAAGCAATATAATCCATCCCCATCTTCCTTCCCACCTTGACGCCAGCATCATCCCCCCAAAACCTACAAGTAGAGCTCACCGCCACCAACAGAACCTAAACTCCTCATCAAGGAAAAGGGGAGAAAGAATCATTATCCTAATAAGAGCACCGAACCCTCCGAGCTCTAGCTCGACCCCAGCCTAGCTAGGTAACCAAAGCCAGCCATGGAGTACAAGAGATCATCGCATGTGGAGGAGGAAGAGGAGGAGGAGGAGGAGGAAGAAGACGACTTGGAGGACGAGGAGGAAGAGGAAGATGATGAGGAGGAGAACAGTGGGCACCACTACACCACCGCGCCGGCTGCACCCGTAGGCGCTCCGCAGCAGCAGGTGCACAGC
>LAPY01002735.1:42972-65102 GCA_000970635.1 Eragrostis tef
CCGCGGCGTCGGCAGCGGACGCCGCCCTCCCCGGCAAGCGCAGGGAGAGGCGGCGCATGGCGAGGGACGCGTAGGGCCCCAGGGTTTTTGGTGGGTTTTGGCTGAGCGGCGACTGCGGAGAGACCCGGCGAGAGGAGAGGCAGGCAGGAGCTCTGTTCTGCCTCGCGCCGTGCAAGGGGTTTCTGGTAATTTCTTGCTAAACCCTCTCTCCTCCGGCTTCTTTCTTCTTTTCCAAGAGACGCTCTTCTTGGCCCAACCGGGTTTCATCTCAGCCTGCCGACAACTCGGTTCGGGCCCATTGACGACTCATCGAGGCCTCTCGTGTCATTAGTAGTGTGAAAGGGGTCCTGTCTAGTGGTTGAGACACTTTTGAGGTCCTGGCTTCGATTTTCGGTGGGAGCGAATTTTTTTAGGATTTATCGGCATTATGCGTAAGTGGCAAGCGGCGTTCTCGTCGACAACGAGGCGCCTTTGGTGACTTTGAAAATCTCCAAATCATAGGGATAGGGTTTGCGTACGTGTGAGTGAGTGTACGTGTTGTGAGTGTCTGCGTTGTACTATATAATTCTAAAAAAAAATAGTATTTAGTAGTTCATATCATTTATCAAAAAATTTCTAGCGTTGAAACACCAAAAGAGACCAACTTTGCTTACACTATTATGGTCTTCAGAAACGGCTGAATTGATTAAACCAAACAAATCCGACAATTTCTAAAAGCAATAACGCTACTTGCTAGTCCTTGTGCATTGTTGACAAAATAATAATACAAACCAAGAACTGCAGGCAGCAGCGTAAAAGAATATCCCTGATTTGTAATTCTGATCCATCTGTGGTGTGTATGCATATGAAGCCTGTTAAAAATATCATGTATGAGAGGAACACTTGCAGATTTGTAATTCCGATCCATCTGTTGAGAATGTGAACTTTGAGCTCGGAATGAACACTTGCAGAACTGCTGTTGCCTTGCACCCGCCATTGAATATCAGCAATAAAAGTTATTTCTGAAGACCATAATAGTATGTTCATGCTAATGGGTCAGTAAATTGGCTATAAGCTCAATTTGCCTGTTCGACCTGACCTACACAGTATACTCTGGTTCACCGTTACCGACGTGGTTAATGCAGAAAAACTTCATGTCCGAGAGTAACGTTTGCAGAATTTTCATTATCTGATTAAATTTCTGCTAACTATGTTACAAAACGGAGGTGGGGGAGGAGGCAATGACGCAACAAGAAAGCAAAAGGCTGCAGGAGAAGGGGGGCAATACAGAAAACAAAGAATCATGTACTGCTAGACACTAAAATGAAGTTAACTCACTACAGTATGCCTACAACATGTGGATATGGAGTTAGTAGTCATCTTCGTCGTCCAAGTCTGGATCATTGGACGGACGTAGTCTCTTGCCGTCTCTCCCTCCAGGGCGTCCTCCTCCCTTCTTTGGTTTTCCTCTGTTGAAATACATAATGACTCAGAACCATACAATTCTTAAGACGAGTCCAACCATTAACTTGAGTTCATTGTGCAGCAACTCATGACAAATTATTTACTCATGACAAATTGTGGACTTCATACAGTTGTTTTCAACTGCAAGCAAGCCACTACTATTAGCAAGCGGGAGGTAATTTGTCGCTCCTTTCCATAGTTCAAGCATCGCCAGCCCTGATGAGTGATGATCGAGTCTGAATCGCAGCCGCCGCTCCCTTTCTCCTACTCGGTTTCGGCTTTTGCCTTCCCACCTCTCCGAACATAAAACCACATCGGTTTCGGCTTCCCCGCCCAGCGCCCACTACGTATATATATCGGCTGACTGATTGATTAGATCAATCGAAACGGGAACCAAAACTCCACTTTCGGTGACCGGGAGAGGACGACCGATCCAAGTCCAGTCCACCTTAACATCACTTTGGGGTCGATCCATGGCGTTCAACAGTGCCCTTGTTGGTTTGCGAGAAGCCAGCTTCCATCCGCCCGCGCTGCCCATCGACTCCAACTCCGACGATGCCGCGGAGGTTCCCTGGGTGCTCCTTGAGAAAAGGGCCTACGTCGCCGACTGCAGCAACTCCACCACCGCCTGCTCGGTTTCCTGGTGCGGCAAGCAGGTCCAGGTCACTTGCTGCGTCGCCAGCCCGCCGCGCGTTTCCTACCTCTGCGTCTTCTGCCGCGCCCGCGGCGCCGGGAGGGACGTCGACGACCACACCGATGCGATGCTTGGCGAGGAGCCCGAGGTCATCGCCACGGAAGGCAACCTCGTCCTCCTACGCATTGTCGTCGGCACAAAAAAGAGCATGCGCTACGAGCACGACTTCTACATCTACCGGCCCGGCGGCCACCACGGGCCGTCACTGACGCGACTCAAGCGGCCGCCGGGAGACCACATCTTCAACTCCAATGAGGTTGGCCTCCTGATGAGCAGCTGCGACAGCAGCGACGGGAGCAGCTCAGATAAATTCTACATGGTAGCTGCCCTCTGTGAGTACCAGTACGATCCTGAACGCGGTCGGTTCGTCCTCTATCTCTACAACTCCAAGGAAGAAACTTGGACCACGACCATGGTCTCGGTGGACGAACACCAGCTGCAACAATACCAAGAAGAAGGCTTCTTTACGCATATCAACACCAAGGTTATCGCAATAGGAGGAGAAGATGACACCATAGGCTTTGTAGACCTCTGGCGGGGCATCCTGCGCTTCACTATATCCCTCTTCCAGATGAGATCCGGCCAGATGAGCATACCAATGATGATGCACTCCTTTCGCGGGACATTGCTGTCGCGGAAGGTCGCATCAGGTGCGTCCGGCGGTGGTTTGACTGGATTAACGATGCTTGGATGGCTACCTCATGGAGCCGAACTACTTCCTTGGAGGGTAATTGGAAAATGAACTACGAGATTGAGTTGTCCAACATGAATGTTGACAACCTGCAGTATGAGCTGCTACCCCAGCCTGAGGGTGATGTTGAAGGGGGGCCTGTGCCGCTCTTTGTGGATCTCAACATACGTCAACCAACACTCAGCCTGCAAAATGGTGATGCCTCCGTTTGCTTCATGGTCAAGAGCGACTCCAATGATTACAAAGCTTGGGTGATTGCTGTAGACATGATGCAGAACAAACTACAAGGGGTGGTCGAGTTTGACGTGAAAAGATATGTTGCTGTGGGTTTCGCTTATCTGCACAGCAGGATATCTAAATATCTGAAGACATCTTAGAGGAACAGATTGCAGATTGAGGAACAGATTGCTAGCGGGAATAGCAAAAAAATTTCAGGATGCCTTTGATCCTCAAGTTTCTGTGTGCAGATATGTTAGAATAACAGATTGTTCGTACGTGCTATTTTACAGTCCAGAATAGTTCTCGTGTTGTACTTACCATCTCACGGGTCTAATTATGAAGAAGATAGAAAGACCGAACTACCTGGTGGCGCCGAGCGATTCCGCCGCCAACCCCGCTCCTGTCCAGCCAGCATGTGACGATCAGAGTCCCAGCGGAAACTAACAAATTTTTCCATAATAAATAATCAAAACTAATTGTTCCGTTCACACAAAATTGTTCCATCGAGAGAAAAAATAATCTGGCGAAAGGAGTTGTCTGGGTGAGCAGAAATTCGAATATATTAATTCGAAATTCTTTAAATTTTTTGCCCGAGAAGGAAGAGAATACAGTTGCGGATCCATTTTACACATCAAATGGCGCTGTTGCGGTGTAACCTCGTTAATGCCCGAGCTCGCCCCAAAGTCAATGGCGTCCGGTGCTTGTATGCTCAAGGAGGAAGAAGAACGACTTTTCTCTGGGAAAAGGCTGAGCTACTGGGCCTGGTTGGGACGCAAATAATAACCATGAATTGGGCCGATCCGATAAAACGATTTTGCTGACCTAAATACTTCCCGTGAATTAATCTTTAATAAATTACTTCATGTCTGAACTACCTAGTATGGGGACTATAAAAGTCCTCAGAAGCAGACCACAGGAAATACAGCACTAAACCTTTTGCACCGTGTTATTAGTCTGCAACTTCGCAGTGAAGCACACATTACGTTTAATTGATAGTTCAACACAAACTGAAAAATTTCTCAAGTTATGTTAGTCCAGAAAATAATGTAGTAATAACAGCAAGGCAAAATCAACTCTAGCACACTCTCCTCCACCTTCACCGGCATCCTTGAGTGAACGTTTCTACAGAGCGATGCAACATCATAAACAAACAAACCAAATGATCAAAAGAGCTGCTGCGTGATCCTTAGCGATACAAACTGCCCATCCCTGGTTGTGTCACGCATCACCTCGAACTTTGACAATAGTCCTGTCAACACAACACATAATGTCAGAACTGCCATAGGAATTGAGCCAGGAACGATTGCGTCAGCTCAGGTGCAGACATACCCCCGTTTGGCTGGAGGTTGGAGTTGATGGCAACAGCATATGGGGTCACGCACGCCTTGGGCCGCCAGTCATTGCGCTTCCTGATCCAGGCCTTGGTGTCGCAAACAACTGAAGAGAACCGGCAACACCATTGTGAACCGTGTCAATGCATACATAGATATAGATTATTGAACAAAGCACATGAATGATCATATGGCTGTGAGGCTGAGGCGTACATTCAGCGAATGAGGCGTTGTGCACTCCCTATCCTCCACGGTAATGATCCAATAATCTTTGTGCTTTGTTGATAAAATAATAACACAAACCAAGAACTGCAGGAAGCAGCGTAAAAGAATATCCCTGATTCATAATTCTGATCCATCTGTGGTGTGCGTAGATTAACACGTGCAGATTTGTAATTCCGATCCATCTGTTGAGAATGTGAATTTTGAGCTCGTAATTAAGATATATGACAAATAATAGTTTATATACAGGGTCCGTATGTTTACACCTGGACTAACATGATAGATCAATAACCCTGGACTAACATGATAGATCAATAACCTTGGAACTGCTGTTGCCTTGCACCCTCCATTGAAATGGTAAGACATTTGGTATCAGCAATCCAAGTTATTTCTGAAGACCATAATAGTATGTTCATGCTAATGGGTCAGTAAATTGGCTATAAGCTCAATTTGCATGGCCGACCTGGCCTACGACGCTGGTGGCAGGTGACCAAACCGGCACGTGAGGAGCAGTATACTCTGCTTCACTGTTGTCGACGTGGATTATGCAAAAAAAAAAAAAAAACTTCATGTCCAAGAGCAAAGTTTGCAGAATTTCCATAAGCTGATTAAATTTCTGCTAACTATGTTACAAAACGGAGGTGGGGGAGGAGGCAATGACGCAACAAGAAAGCAAAAGGCTGCAGGAGAAGGGGGGCAATACAGAAAACAAAGAATCATGTACTGCTAGACACTAAAATGAAGTTAACTCACTACAGTATGCCTACAACATGTGGATATGGAGTTAGTAGTCATCTTCGTCGTCCAAGTCTGGATCATTGGACGGCCGTAGTCTCTTGCCGTCTCTCCCTCCGGGGCGCCCTCCCCCCTTCTTTGGTTTTCCTCTGTTGAAATACACAATGACTCAGAACCATACAATTCTGAAGACGAAGTAACCATGAACTTAAGTTCATTTTGCAGCAACTCATGACAAATTGTTTACTCTGAATGTGGACTTCATCAAGTTGTTGTCAAATTGCTCAAAGATTGTATCTCAAACACTTACTGTCCATTTGCAGGAGTGTTTGCGCCCTTCGAACGGCCTAATCCATACTCTCTTCCATCTGCCACCAGACAAGTGCGGAAATGTATTCTTAGCAGCTGTGAATTCAACATTCAGCTCAAAAGGGTAACAAAGAAAACCTACCATCTCGTCCGGTCAGATGTTCGTCAACCTGTATATGCAAAGCCAAAGCGGGAAATTAGCCAAATTTACTAAACTCTAAAATTTTGGATAACAGGAAAAAAAATGGAGCCATGTGTTGTTCAGCATCATATAACACTACGATTCGTACCGCTGGAGATGTAACTGATGAGAGAGAGAATAGCCTTTCATCGGCTTTTAAATTTCGGGGGCGCTTTAGGCTGGAACAAACTACAAGGGGTGGTCGAGTTTGACGTGAAAAGATATGTTGCTGTGGGTTTCGCTTATCTGCACAGCAGGATATCTAAATATCTGAAGACATCTTAGAGGAACAGATTGCAGATTGAGGAACAGATTGCTAGCGGGAATAGCAAAAAAATTTCAGGATGCCTTTGATCCTCAAGTTTCTGTGTGCAGATATGTTAGAATAACAGATTGTTCGTACGTGCTATTTTACAGTCCAGAATAGTTCTCGTGTTGTACTTACCATCTCACGGGTCTAATTATGAAGAAGATAGAAAGACCGAACTACCTGGTGGCGCCGAGCGATTCCGCCGCCAACCCCGCTCCTGTCCAGCCAGCATGTGACGATCAGAGTCCCAGCGGAAACTAACAAATTTTTCCATAATAAATAATCAAAACTAATTGTTCCGTTCACACAAAATTGTTCCATCGAGAGAAAAAATAATCTGGCGAAAGGAGTTGTCTGGGTGAGCAGAAATTCGAATATATTAATTCGAAATTCTTTAAATTTTTTGCCCGAGAAGGAAGAGAATACAGTTGCGGATCCATTTTACACATCAAATGGCGCTGTTGCGGTGTAACCTCGTTAATGCCCGAGCTCGCCCCAAAGTCAATGGCGTCCGGTGCTTGTATGCTCAAGGAGGAAGAAGAACGACTTTTCTCTGGGAAAAGGCTGAGCTACTGGGCCTGGTTGGGACGCAAATAATAACCATGAATTGGGCCGATCCGATAAAACGATTTTGCTGACCTAAATACTTCCCGTGAATTAATCTTTAATAAATTACTTCATGTCTGAACTACCTAGTATGGGGACTATAAAAGTCCTCAGAAGCAGACCACAGGAAATACAGCACTAAACCTTTTGCACCGTGTTATTAGTCTGCAACTTCGCAGTGAAGCACACATTACGTTTAATTGATAGTTCAACACAAACTGAAAAATTTCTCAAGTTATGTTAGTCCAGAAAATAATGTAGTAATAACAGCAAGGCAAAATCAACTCTAGCACACTCTCCTCCACCTTCACCGGCATCCTTGAGTGAACGTTTCTACAGAGCGATGCAACATCATAAACAAACAAACCAAATGATCAAAAGAGCTGCTGCGTGATCCTTAGCGATACAAACTGCCCATCCCTGGTTGTGTCACGCATCACCTCGAACTTTGACAATAGTCCTGTCAACACAACACATAATGTCAGAACTGCCATAGGAATTGAGCCAGGAACGATTGCGTCAGCTCAGGTGCAGACATACCCCCGTTTGGCTGGAGGTTGGAGTTGATGGCAACAGCATATGGGGTCACGCACGCCTTGGGCCGCCAGTCATTGCGCTTCCTGATCCAGGCCTTGGTGTCGCAAACAACTGAAGAGAACCGGCAACACCATTGTGAACCGTGTCAATGCATACATAGATATAGATTATTGAACAAAGCACATGAATGATCATATGGCTGTGAGGCTGAGGCGTACATTCAGCGAATGAGGCGTTGTGCACTCCCTATCCTCCACGGTAATGATCCAATAATCTTTGTGCTTTGTTGATAAAATAATAACACAAACCAAGAACTGCAGGAAGCAGCGTAAAAGAATATCCCTGATTCATAATTCTGATCCATCTGTGGTGTGCGTAGATTAACACGTGCAGATTTGTAATTCCGATCCATCTGTTGAGAATGTGAATTTTGAGCTCGTAATTAAGATATATGACAAATAATAGTTTATATACAGGGTCCGTATGTTTACACCTGGACTAACATGATAGATCAATAACCCTGGACTAACATGATAGATCAATAACCCTGGACTAACATGATAGATCAATAACCCTGGACTAACATGATAGATCAATAACCCTGGACTAACATGATAGATCAATAACCCTGGACTAACATGATAGATCAATAACCCTGGACTAACATGATAGATCAATAACCCTGGACTAACATGATAGATCAATAACCCTGGACTAACATGATAGATCAATAACCCTGGACTAACATGATAGATCAATAACCCTGGACTAACATGATAGATCAATAACCCTGGACTAACATGATAGATCAATAACCCTGGACTAACATGATAGATCAATAACCTTGGAACTGCTGTTGCCTTGCACCCTCCATTGAAATGGTAAGACATTTGGTATCAGCAATCCAAGTTATTTCTGAAGACCATAATAGTATGTTCATGCTAATGGGTCAGTAAATTGGCTATAAGCTCAATTTGCATGGCCGACCTGGCCTACGACGCTGGTGGCAGGTGACCAAACCGGCACGTGAGGAGCAGTATACTCTGCTTCACTGTTGTCGACGTGGATTATGCAAAAAAAAAAAAAAACTTCATGTCCAAGAGCAAAGTTTGCAGAATTTCCATAAGCTGATTAAATTTCTGCTAACTATGTTACAAAACGGAGGTGGGGGAGGAGGCAATGACGCAACAAGCAAGCAAAATGTTACAAGAGAAGGGAGGCAATACAGAAAACAAAGAATCATGTGCGGCTAGACACTAAAATGAAGTTAACCCACTACAGTATGCCTACAACATGTGGATATGGAGTTAGTAGTCATCTTCGTCGTCCAGGTCTGGATCATTGGACGGCCGTAGTCTCTTGCCGTCTCTCCCTCCGGGGCGCCCTCCCCCCTTCTTTGGTTTTCCTCTGTTGAAATACACAATGACTCAGAACCATACAATTCTGAAGACGAAGTAACCATGAACTTAAGTTCATTTTGCAGCAACTCATGACAAATTGTTTACTCTGAATGTGGACTTCATCAAGTTGTTGTCAAATTGCTCAAAGATTGTATCTCAAACACTTACTGTCCATTTGCAGGAGTGTTTGCACCCTTCGAACGACCTGATCCATACTCTCTTCCATCTGCCACCAGACAAGTGTGGAAATGTATTCTTAGCCGCTGTGAATTCAATATTCAGCTCAAAAGGGAGACAAAGAAGGCCTACCATCTCGTCCGGTCAGATGTTCGTCAACCTGTATATGCAAAGCCAAAGCGGGAAATTAGCCAAATTTACTAAACTCTAAAATTTTGGATAACAGGAAAAAAAATGGAGCCATGTGTTGTTCAGCATCATATAACACTACGATTCGTACCGCTGGAGATGTAACTGATGAGAGAGAGAATAGCCTTTCATCGGCTTGAAATTTCCGGGAGCGCTTGAGGCTGAAATCAGGCAGACACCGTCATCAATAAAAATTGCCTCCACAATGCAAAGTTGGAAAAAATTTTTGCTTGTGCAGAATAATGACATCAGATACATAATACTCCCTCCATCTTTTTTTATATGACGTTGGTTAGTTCAAATTTCAACTAACCAACGTCATATAATAAAAAACGGAGGTAGTATCAAATAGCCATGGCCTCACATGTCAAGCTCCTGACACGTCAAACCAGTTGGGAGAAAAATGACACTCGTGTAAAAAACATTTTCTTGACGGACTAATCATCCAATGTACATTTGGCACCCAGTTTTCACCCACTAGTTAGATTATACAGTTTTGAGGTCTAGTCTTGGTCATATGGTAATGCAATCAAACATATTATGCTGCTTATTTCAGAAAAAAAATAGAAAACAATGAGCACAAAGGGTATTATATACCCCAAAAATATACATATATTGAATACTGCATCAGTTTATTCAAAAAAGAATAATAAATACGGATCTTACTTAGAAGTGTTTTTTGACGATGACAAAAATGATTCAAAACCTTTTAGCACACTTCCGAATTGATTAGACTCTTGTAGGTATGTCGTCTCCATATCATAAACCTGTAAGTGTATGCGGATTAACATTACTCGGGAAAAAAGAAATACCAAGAAAATATTAAAGCAAGAGTTTTTAAGTTCTTTGCTTGCTTATTTATTTTCAGTGTTTGCTAAAGATAACTGCTCATCTACCTTTCGCTGATAACAGGTATGGGCGTACTTTAACAAGAGTTTTAACAGTTCAGTGATGAAAGCCCCACAAAGACAGAGAAATGCCTTGGTCCAAACATTTAGACATCATTTTGATGAACCTCGGTTATAGAGTTTTATCTTAAAGCCTATACATGTCACACTAAAGATCTTGTGCTTCCCCTAGCACAAAGGAGTACAAACGACTTATTTGGTAAAATGTGGATGTCAATAGTGCCACTAAGAAATGTGCTTAGTCAGCTGGATTGTGAGGCTTCAAACAAGATCCATATGCTTCTCTTCATTTTATAGAGAAGAACCATTTCCAGTTTTTACATCAGATCAACTCCTCAACTGATTTCATCATTTTGGGGGAAAAAAATCATAAGATTCACCGCTAAACAAGGATTGATTGGAACGCTTAATCGTCACATGTGAGAGAATATACTAGAATACAGCTTAAAATTTTCTTACACAGTGTAAGTAACTCATTTAGTATGGCTGAATTTTGAGAACACGGCATTAACTGTCACATTGTACTTGAATGGTTAATTAAATAATTACAAGCATCAGTCTTTCAAATTACTTGAACAGAGCAACCAGTATAGCGCACATCAAGCATAGCACGCAATTCTGCCAATAAAATTGAAGTATATTGAACAAAAGGGAATGCAATCGCACTAACAAAATTCAGTTTGCCTGTCTAGGTCACTAATTTAATCGAATCACGAATATCACTGAGCACACTGCAACAGTACAGCTCCCAATTTAGCATCACAATTCACTCCACTCTAATCAGAAACGTGTTATTAAGGCCGAAGGTCATCACGGTGGCCCTGCATAAACAGAAACCTGGTACAACGGAAGGGTTTAGTGCATTCGTTATGAACATTATTGCTAAGATTTGTATTGGTATTGAGGCAATGGGCAAAGCATTCAAGACAAATTCAGGACACCACAGATATCCGCAGCTAAATTTTTACATCTCTCAAGCATCTCTAATCACAATGTCAACCATCAGCTTCCAAAGAGAGCGGTTTCACATATTGTGCAACGCCGAGCCCCCGATTCCCTATAAAGATCGCAATTTGGAGCAGAAGCCACTCCGTCCGACACAAACCCTAACGGATAAGGAGCCCCGGGAGAGGCAGGGGGACGGGAAAGCCCTAACCTGGCGCTCGATGGAGCGGAGCTCCTCCTGGAGCTTGGCGCGCTTGCTCATGAGCGCCGAGAGCATGGCCGTGGGGTTCGGCGCCGGTGGCGCCGGCGAGGGCGCTGAGCCCGACGCGGCCTTGTGCGCGCCGCTCCCTCCTCCGCCTCCCGAGTCCATGGCCGCCGTCCTAGGGTTACAGAGCTCGTGCCTCGGAGTCGAAGTGTTCGGTTCCGGCTCAGCAGCTGTACAGTTTTTTTTTTTTTTGATACTTCAGCAGCTGTACAGTTGCCGATCCACCACGTCGCCCGCGAATCCGCAAATGAGCCCCCATCTATTTTTCAAAAGAAATAAAAATAAAAATCGTGCAATCTCCAATTCTTTTTGGACTTTAATTTACGGAAATCAGTTCCAGGCTACCGGAAGTTGTTACTGCACATTCACCCTTTAAAAAATCACTTTTTATTATAATTACACAGTATAACTTAGACATTACACACTCACCTTTATAAACGCACATATGTAAACTTTACCCTTATGAACATATTTAAAGACTGAGCTGAAAAAACTCATTTATTCCGGTTTAAAAAAGTCACTTAAACCGAAATAAATGCGTGTATTCGTAAATTGACCGATTAGTGCTTTCGATGTATCTGAAGGATGAATCTGGACCAAGTTGGCATGATGCAACCAACATGTCTAAGTGGAAAAAAAATTGCAAGTTGAGCCTATAGGATCCAACACACACTAATTATATTGCACTGAAACGCTGCCTAACTCGAATTCCCAACAAATTCATGTGCAAGATGGTACACGACCCCACCCTGAACACTCCAACGTACTCCCTGTTCATGTTTAGCAGACTGTACAAGTGGATATGATCAATTGAATCATGATCATACATATAGATTGGCTTTGTGATCTTAGCCACTAAAGGGTGTTCGTTTCATAGGAGTCTAGAATTTAGATGGGTCTAAACAAAAAAATTTTATCATTTAAGAGTATTAAATAAAGTTTAATTACAAAACTAACTGCAAAACCCTGGTCTAATTCGCGAGACGAATATAATGAGGGTAAGTAAGTCGTGATTAGACGATGGTTACTGTAGCATGACTGTAGCAAAACATAGATTAATTAGACTCATTAGATTCGTCTCGTAAAGATGTATTCATATGTGATAAAGTTTTGTCATTAGACTTTATTTAGTATTAGATTTTTTTTGTTTAGATCCTTTTAAAATTTAGTGCTAAAAGAAACGAACAACTGCCCACACAGCGGTCTTTCAGTGTATTGCATTGGGCCACTCACCAATGATGTCAACCTGAGCAACACTGACATGCCAACCGTTACGGAGAGAGGTCAAAACCCAAGTTTTTTTTACATGATCTCACGCCTATAATCCGCTGCATACCTGTTGCTGTGACAGGTGAGAACAAACCTATACTAGTAAAAGGAGGTTCTCAGTTGGAGTAATAATCACTTTCACGAAAAAGGCCATGTATTAGGTTGATCCTGTTTGACACATCCTCGATGGTTCATAGCTACGGAATAATATTGTGGATCTTTGGAACTACTGCTTAGGGACCACCCTGCATCGTTCATGGTCAAGTCAATCATACACCTCTGAAAGAGTATTTGGACCTGAAGGTCGAACATCGACTTCAGGCTAAAGCTGCGTGAACTCTAAAAAGCATCCGAGTAGCACTTTTGAGGTCTTAAGACTTTCAGTGAGAACGAATTTTCTACGATGTAATGGCTTTGTGCTTTCAGCGGTAGGTGACGCAGTCGTCGACAGCGAGGCGCCAGTGGTGACTTCGTCAATCTCGAAAATTTGCCGGCCCAGTCTTTGAAGATGCTTATAGGGGTAGAGTTTGCGTATGTGCATTCATAGAGAGTGAGTATGCGTGCGTTGTGAGTGTCTGAGTTGTACTGCATAATAAAAAAAACTCTGAAGAGCAGACAATAATCGTAAAAATTGGAATACAACATGCTTCAATAATTAGCACATAAGCATGGCCTACTTTTTTGTTTAAGTAACGGGTAACCTTTCATTAAATAACACAAGAAACCTCAGAGCTGTACAGTTTTTTTTTTTTTTGATACTTCAGCAGCTGTACAGTTGCCGATCCACCACGTCGCCCGCGAATCCGCAAATGAGCCCCCATCTATTTTTCAAAAGAAATAAAAATAAAAATCGTGCAATCTCCAATTCTTTTTGGACTTTAATTTACGGAAATCAGTTCCAGGCTACCGGAAGTTGTTACTGCACATTCACCCTTTAAAAAATCACTTTTTATTATAATTACACAGTATAACTTAGACATTACACACTCACCTTTATAAACGCACATATGTAAACTTTACCCTTATGAACATATTTAAAGACTGAGCTGAAAAAACTCATTTATTCCGGTTTAAAAAAGTCACTTAAACCGAAATAAATGCGTGTATTCGTAAATTGACCGATTAGTGCTTTCGATGTATCTGAAGGATGAATCTGGACCAAGTTGGCATGATGCAACCAACATGTCTAAGTGGAAAAAAAATTGCAAGTTGAGCCTATAGGATCCAACACACACTAATTATATTGCACTGAAACGCTGCCTAACTCGAATTCCCAACAAATTCATGTGCAAGATGGTACACGACCCCACCCTGAACACTCCAACGTACTCCCTGTTCATGTTTAGCAGACTGTACAAGTGGATATGATCAATTGAATCATGATCATACATATAGATTGGCTTTGTGATCTTAGCCACTAAAGGGTGTTCGTTTCATAGGAGTCTAGAATTTAGATGGGTCTAAACAAAAAAATTTTATCATTTAAGAGTATTAAATAAAGTTTAATTACAAAACTAACTGCAAAACCCTGGTCTAATTCGCGAGACGAATATAATGAGGGTAAGTAAGTCGTGATTAGACGATGGTTACTGTAGCATGACTGTAGCAAAACATAGATTAATTAGACTCATTAGATTCGTCTCGTAAAGATGTATTCATATGTGATAAAGTTTTGTCATTAGACTTTATTTAGTATTAGATTTTTTTTGTTTAGATCCTTTTAAAATTTAGTGCTAAAAGAAACGAACAACTGCCCACACAGCGGTCTTTCAGTGTATTGCATTGGGCCACTCACCAATGATGTCAACCTGAGCAACACTGACATGCCAACCGTTACGGAGAGAGGTCAAAACCCAAGTTTTTTTTACATGATCTCACGCCTATAATCCGCTGCATACCTGTTGCTGTGACAGGTGAGAACAAACCTATACTAGTAAAAGGAGGTTCTCAGTTGGAGTAATAATCACTTTCACGAAAAAGGCCATGTATTAGGTTGATCCTGTTTGACACATCCTCGATGGTTCATAGCTACGGAATAATATTGTGGATCTTTGGAACTACTGCTTAGGGACCACCCTGCATCGTTCATGGTCAAGTCAATCATACACCTCTGAAAGAGTATTTGGACCTGAAGGTCGAACATCGACTTCAGGCTAAAGCTGCGTGAACTCTAAAAAGCATCCGAGTAGCACTTTTGAGGTCTTAAGACTTTCAGTGAGAACGAATTTTCTACGATGTAATGGCTTTGTGCTTTCAGCGGTAGGTGACGCAGTCGTCGACAGCGAGGCGCCAGTGGTGACTTCGTCAATCTCGAAAATTTGCCGGCCCAGTCTTTGAAGATGCTTATAGGGGTAGAGTTTGCGTATGTGCATTCATAGAGAGTGAGTATGCGTGCGTTGTGAGTGTCTGAGTTGTACTGCATAATAAAAAAAACTCTGAAGAGCAGACAATAATCGTAAAAATTGGAATACAACATGCTTCAATAATTAGCACATAAGCATGGCCTACTTTTTTGTTTAAGTAACGGGTAACCTTTCATTAAATAACACAAGAAACCTCAGATTTATTTTCATCATCACATAATATGCCCATTATCAGAGAGCAAAATACACCAAACGCCATAACTCCAATACTTCTGATCTATACACTGGCTTTCTACTCCCAGTTCTGTTTCATACACCAAATCACAAAGGTGAGATATGTACATTAAGTTCAGACGAAATGGCACATACGACATCTTTCAGAGAGCGACGATCATATTCAGTACTCTACGGATAAGCTCTTCCGAGATCACATTTACTGCAGGTTGAGGTACCTCCTCCTGTAACAAGAAGCCACATGGCACCGTTATTGTTTGCCAAGTATTGGAAATATGGGGAAGCAAAAATTGGTTGGCAGTTTCATGCTACAAAACAGAAACCACAATCAAAATGGACAGGTGGTGTTGCCATTGATGTACCGATCATTTTGTACTACTAAAACAAGGGGATCCCTGCTCCATTTTCACTACCAGAACTACCAACAAATACAGCTGAGGTTAAACATGTCAGATGTTGTACAGATCATTTCTAAAGTTGTCCTCCGGTCATCAAATTTACATGTTGGCAAGAAATGAACTATTAGGAATTTCAATCGGAATGAAGTCTCTTTTCTTTTTGGAATAACGAACGAAGTCACAATTAACTAAGTACACAAACAGAAACAGAGGGCACCAACCTGTATCACTAATTTAAAATACCCTAATAAACAAGGCCCACATGATTTAAAAGACATTATTACTAGACACTTTTCCATGAATTTTTGTTAGCAAACTAGCCAAGTAGGCAAATGTTAACACACAAGTTGAACTCCAACAATAAGAATGATGGCTTTGACTTACTCCTCCGGTTTTTAATTGACAACGTCAGGAAAACATTCTTAGTTCACATTTGAGCTAAGAAAGTTGCGCTAACATTATTTGTCAAAAACCAGAGGTAGTGCCTTCCAGAAACCGTATGATGGTCAGACTGGGCACACACATGCACAAACCAAAAAATAAATATGAGAAAGGGGGAAAAACAGGAGGAACAAGCTATAAAAGGCATGTTGCGGATTAGAGGGGAAAAGATAATCTAGATGAGCAACGGAATATCTAGGGCTAAGAACCATTAAGAAACAAAAGCTTCAAAATAAAGTACCACATCCAGAAAAAAGAAAAAGAAAAAAAAAGCAGCACTGTTCTTGATATGTCCAAGACTACTGTGTTAAACGGCGTAAAAAGAGGACTTATAACATGACATTGAATAGACATCTGCGAAGGAGAAAGTAATGAGTTTAAACTACCTCTTATCACCACTTGAACTTCCGCAAGTATTGCCATTGCTGCTGCTACCGCCAGAGCCGCTGTAGTGGGAACCTTGACGCCCCCCTGTAGACTCAATGTCCTACACGTCCCTCACCAGCTCTTCGTAGTGCCTCTTCATCTCCTCAGCTGACTTCCCACCACCAACGGCTCGTGCAACATTCCGCCAACGTTCTGGGGTGTCCCTGTCATATGTCGCTAGTGCCCTCTCGAACAGCTTGTTTTGATTGTCTGTCCAGGATGAACTCATTCCTTTTCTTTTTCTTTGTCAATGAAAAAAAACGCTTCAAGAAAGGCCAACTGGCTAGGAATGCTACCACTTGTTGCTGCTTGTGCTTGTATGGAACAAGCAATGGTGCTATTTATATAGAGGGGGCACCGGCTGATATCCAGTGAAGGTGGAGTGGTATTGCGTTAGCAGTAGGCAACAAGCCGACAAGATATAAGAGGAAGCCAAAAGAGAAAGAATAAGAAACTCCATTGTTTCATTAAATTTGGCAGACACTAAAAGTTTTAGGGGGCACCACCAGCACCTCAGGTTTACCGGGGGAGATGAAGACATTTTTCATCTTTCGGTTTTGGGACCTAACCTTCATACAGATTCTCTTGTACAATCCATAAAAGGTGAATCGGTCTTTGATACTACCTTCACTTCCCATCCTTGCATCTTGATCAAAATTCTTTTAACTGCAGTGCTCCAAATTTTGGTACGAACAATAGATGTTCAATATATTCCTACGCCTTTTCCATAATCCAAAAAACGATAAGGAGTTTTGATTGGTCAGGAAGGCTAGGGTTACTTATCTCTTCCCAGTCCATATTATTATTCAACAGATTGTTTACAAAATCCAATGGACGGAGAATAGAAATACAAAAAACTGGATAGAGCATCCTGTAGCCAAAGAAAAAATTGGACAAATAAATAAATCCATATCCACCTCCACTATCTGGCCTCTCCTAGTGTAGTGGAGACAAATTGGATACATTATTCAGACATGTCTCCATAGACAGAACAGTATTGAGAAACAGGACCTGAGCGAGTAAAGATTCCAAAATCTGTTAACCTGTACTTGCTCAATCACCTCAACTGCTAAATAAAGAGTATGGTTTTGAGCCTTATGCTTCGCTTTGTAATAATTATTTATTCAAAAATTATGTTTATACATGTATACACAAAACAAACATGTAACAACTCTCTTGTGATATTTATAGGTGGTCAGTATTGGATAGCTGATTGACTACATAATACCATATTTTCCTATACTGGTTGGAGTATTCCTTCTATTTCCAGATCTTTAAATGTATCGGTCCAAAACTCTGAATACAATTTAATCATCAGCTCTTAGATCTTTCTATTCATGCCAGCCCATTTGCATGCTACCATGGCCCAGCATGGGCTATTATAGAGACAGAGCAAGGGAGAGAGAGAGCGAGCGAGCGAGGGAGGGAGAGAGAGAGCGAAGTTACCTTGTCGGGCTGATTTTCATTATATTAAATACCATCACCACCCCAGAGTCCTTATCCATACGAATGCTCAGACTGTTTTTGGCTTAAAACTTTTCTGCACAAACTGTGACTTCCGCCTTGTACAAAGAGCTCCATGGCGTGGTTCCTGCAGTGTTAGCAATATAAGATCAAATGTAGCGAAGTAGTACTAAGCTTCACATAGAATAAAGGACAGAGAAGCTAACAATGAAGCAATTGAATGAAGCCATGACCGGGCTATTTTAAATACCTTGATAATTAATGAATCCATTTTCATTGATACCAGTAGAAATATTGCTCTCCTCTAGAATTTTGGTATTCAGGTGTACTGAAGCATAAAAAAAAGCTGTGCCAACAAGGTAATTAGCATTTTGAAAGTTACAAAATCATTGTAGGAATCATTCTAAGCATGTCTGTACTATCCCCACTTTTAATTGGAATCTTGCACATTGCTCCACACTGGTCCTTGTGATGTAGGACCAGTCAACTAAGAATTACAATGCATGCCTCTTGGCCACCATCCACACAATTGACTGGGAACATATCAGGAGCTTTTAATAAGAGATCCGTGAGGAATGAAAAAGGTCATTTAATTGTCATGATGTAACTTAGTGCATACATAGTTTTTGCCCTGAAGGTACGGAATACAGGTTCTGCTTTACATCAGTCGTATCAGAAAAAAACTAAAGGCGCTTGCACATATGCGGACCTCCATCATTTTAAGGTGTAGACTGTAGACACACTTGTCTGAAGCTCTGGGGAGAGAACTCATACAACTTGGAATACAAATTATACATGTTTGATGCCAAGTAATAGAAGCTCATTTGGCACTGTGATGATTTTCATATTGTATGCTTGTTCACAGATATATGATTAATTAGAGAATAAGAGATCGATTCTCTAATTGATCATATATCACTACTATGATCAAGCATTGCCATGTTGTGATAGTGATGTCATAAGCACAGAATAATCAGATATTGTATCGGAACGATTGGATTCACAACACAGATGCGCCCTTTCTAAGAGGCATGGAATCTACTTGGAAAAGTAGCTGATAATAGATCTGTGGGCTAGGATCTAAAGAATGATGCCTAGATAAGATACGATAGAACCACTGTGAGAGGAGGAGGTGATTGGGGAGAGAACTCATACAACTTGGAATACAAATTATACATGTTTGATGCCAAGTAATAGAAGCTCATTTGGCACTGTGATGATTTTCATATTGTATGCTTGTTCACAGATATATGATTAATTAGAGAATAAGAGATCGATTCTCTAATTGATCATATATCACTACTATGATCAAGCATTGCCATGTTGTGATAGTGATGTCATAAGCACAGAATAATCAGATATTGTATCGGAACGATTGGATTCACAACACAGATGCGCCCTTTCTAAGAGGCATGGAATCTACTTGGAAAAGTAGCTGATAATAGATCTGTGGGCTAGGATCTAAAGAATGATGCCTAGATAAGATACGATAGAGCCACTGTGAGAGGAGGAGGTGATGAAGTAATAGATAGAAATAGAATAAAATCAAAATGATCTTTGTACCTCTAACGAACTTCTGCTAACAGAATATCGGCCCAACTCTTTTCAGGCAGCAAATTGGCACATAAGGTTGATACTAGAATCCATTAGTCGCAAAAGATAAATCTAGCCTTTTGGGAAATTGATTTAGACCTTGGTATAGTGATACAATTTACTTGTCTTAAATTCTAAGGTTCAGTTCACAGATTGAACTCAAAATTAATGCTCTTACACTGTCGTAGTTGTACAGAAAGATTCTTGGCCAAACCATCAAGAATCCTAATATGCTAATTGCAGAATTCGATGTTTTGCAGGGTATGCCATTACTTAATCACGAGGATGCCATTTAGTCTGTCAATAAATGTCTTGGGCTGGATGTTCAGAACTTAGTACATATCAACGAATTTTCCCCTTTATGATCAACCAACGTACCTGAATAGCATTATCAACTCTTCTGTTACGCTTCAAATAGCGATTTCGGAGAGACCAGTTGTCAGAGAATCGATCGCAGAATTTTAATTTAGCTAGGCTCGTAGCACGTCGCAACATCTCAAGTTAGGCCCATTAGCTCATAGCACTAAGTGCAGCCAGCCAGCAAGATGGATTTTAGCACTTCGTCTATCTATTCCAAACCGTACCACGCGGGGATCAGCAAATTTCACTCGCAAGCGGTGTACATGTGATGTAATGCAACTTCGCGATAAAAGGGATTTCTGCATAACACGATCCGATTGGGTTACTCACATGGGTCGCGCACTTAGGTTGGCATTGTCACAGTAGTTACCTTGAGTAGCCGAGGGAAACCCATGGTGCCGCTCCCTAGCACCCGCGCTCTGCATCGTGCGGAAGGCCGAAGGCGGCGCTCAGCATCCGGGACGGACGCGGAGACGGAAGGAGAGGAAAGATGTCCGGCCGTGGCCGGGGAGCGCCGGGGCCGGCGATGCGGAGGCGAGGCGGAGAGCCGGAGAGTGTGTTTTGGAGTGAGAAATAAAATGGTGTTGAGATGGTCTCTTTACTAATGGTGTTGAGGAGATGGTCTTTCTTATCAGTGGGGCTCAGGCAATTGTCCCGTGATTTCGGTGTGAAGTAGGACCTAAATGGGCTGAGTCGTGCTTTTCCCTGACGCCCAAGCTCCGCGCTATGAACCAGCATTTGTGCGGCCCAAACGCTCGAGAGCTGGGCTACTATCTCTGCTCGAGCTTTCTTCCTCGTCGCACAATCCGGGGTTGGTGATGATTCGGAGACCCGAACAACCCAGTGACAGAATAAACTAAAAAAAAAAAAGCTGAAAACGTCGGTGCATCGCTAAGACGCCTGCCGGCTGCCGGCGCATACTACGGCTACCACGAGGTTCACATCCTACAACAGTGGCATAAAACGTCAGACACGCGTTGTCGTCAGATTCCACTCGGCTCACGGCTCTGATCGAGCCAGGTTCGCCCTCGCCGCTTATAAGGTCCTTGCCAATTTTTTCCTTGTTCAAGAAATGGAATGTTCAGACTTTGGCATGGTTGCATGCATGAAATCCCAAACAAATCGTTTGTAGCACTAGCAGCAGCATGGTGCTGTTTGCTCGATGCCTCTGCTGGCACGCGGTTTGCGACCGACCTTTCCCAGCAGGGTAGTATAGTACATGATGGTGCACGGTCGTGAGACTAGCTAGGAGTCCACAAGGACGACTCTGATCATGGTCGTTCTGTGAACCTGTGACACACAGGACAAGCACGCACGTCTTTGACGATTCCGATTCGTGGTCAAATCTGTCAGCATGGAGACAACGCACCCAGAATCTACAGGGGACATGTATGCCTGTTGAACCAGTAGCAGGCACCTGGGCAGGGATACGGCTGTCCTACGAAAGATTATCGTCAAGCCGGAGTCCAGGAGCTCGATCATCACTCACCGTTGGTTGCATGCGCGCCACGCACCGCGCGCGCGACGACCGCCCGCCTTCGAACGGAGGAGTCGTCGCGCACTTATGTCGTTGCGTGTCTCAGCTCTGCGTTAGCGTCGTCGTCGTCGAGCTCCCCTTTGCGTGTTCTCGATCGTGCGCTTGGAATAATCCGAGCGATAACAAAGACCATTCCATCTCGATCCAACTTCGTGAGCTGATCACCAAGAGCCAAGTACAACTACTAGTAGTAGTAGGGAGCACCTTTCTTAAACCAATTGACCTATGACTTAAAATTAGCTCGAGACATGCAACCAGTACCATTCTCTGATCGATGACGTATATGCTCACTTTCTTCGCTGAATTAGAGACCTAGCGTCCCCGGTCAATAAAGGTCGCGCTTTCTTTGCACTGCTGAAAATTCACACGCAACCGATAGCTGCAACGTACGCCAATTAATGAAACGAATCGGTGCTGATTTCCAATTTCCCTTTCGGATGATGATCCGAGACTCACTAATTAGTGCCAGCTTCCACGACACCTCCTGGCGCTAGTAATAAAATGCCATCTTTCTGGCTCCGGCGATCGATACGTGTGACCCGCGAAGAGCGAGCGAGCTAGCGAGACTTGTACATGTACAGAGGTCAATGGCCGAGTTTGCCCGCGGCAACGTACGACGCCGTCGTTGTCGCCGTGCGCCCGCCCGGTCGCCGGTCGCGGTGAGGTCACCGGGTTTGAAAAGTTTGAACGCAGCCATGTCCGCTCGTGGCAGTCGAGATTCCCCTCATCTCGATCGCTACGCGCTAAGTGCCAAGTGCGCACGTACAGCAACGGCGCGGCTCGCTTCCCGTACGCTCTGATCGCGCCGGTGCCGGCGACTCGCTGATGAGTGTACGCGCGTTAGCCGTGCTTGCAGTCGCGCGCGCGCGCGGCCGGACACGGT
>LAPY01002735.1:65296-75472 GCA_000970635.1 Eragrostis tef
GCCCGGCCGGGCACGGTGCGGCTGCCGGGTTTGTTTCTGATCGCGCCAGCAGAGCGAAGCAGCTAGCACGGCGGAACGGGAGGAAAGAAACTGCCGGGAGCCTGGGACCGAGTACTCGGCGCCGGGGTTTAGGTTTGACAAGCGCACGGCGTGGCGGCCGGTTGGTCCTCGGCGCATGCCGCGTTCACGTTGGAGCGCGGCATGGCCATCGGGCTCGGCTCAGCTGCTTCACCGCCGTCGCGTTCATCAGAAACGGAACACGGGCTCACTGCGTATACGTGTGTACGCAGAAAACAAGAAAGAAAGACCTCCCACGACCTGTCCATCGAACACTCGGGGTGCTGCGCTCCGTGCTCAGCTCCGCTGGCGAGACAGAACAATCGATCCTCCCTTTCTCACCTGCCACTAACCGCGTCCGACATTCCACCACGTCGAAACAAACGCCCCTGGAACGTGTCGGCTCCGCACGGACGGCACAAGTCATTTGTTAAACCGCATCAGCGTGTCGGAGATAATTAGGGTCAAAAGGCCGATCACGCGGCCTCGATCATCTAGAGCCCCGGCCACGCACAAAATGCCAGTGCGAATCGCTAAAGCACGAACTTTTCCTTCTACGTCCCGGACCCGGACGTGTCGGCTCCGCACGGACGGCACGAGTCATTGTTAAACCGCATCAGCGTGTCGGAGATAATTAGGGTCAAAAGGCCGATCACGCGGCCTCGATCATCTAGAGCCCCGGCCACGCACAAAATGCCAGTGCGAATCGCTAAAGCACGAACTTTTCCTTCTTTCCTTTCCTTTCATGAACCGGCAGCTGAGACGATCGAGTTGACCTGCCACCGGCCGGATCGACCCCTCACTGTTCCTCCGGCACCCCACTTTTGAGCCGGCGAGGGGGAAGACGTGGTGGCTGCGGAAGCGCACGGCGGACGTGGCGGCCGGTGATGGATGGATGGAAGAAAGCTCGGAACGGGGGCCGAGAGATTCGAAACGAACCCACCCCTGTCGGCCAACGGCCAAAGCGGAGAGAGACGGCACCCGTTGCCTCCTGGCCGGTCGATCGGGTGGCGACTGGTGGTGGTGACCCGGGACGATCGAGAAGATACATGTTCACGGCCAGCTTCCGCCTCGTGTCGCCTCGCCGCGGCAGTAGTAGCATCGATCCATCGCCGCCGGCCGGGCCACGCTCGCGCCTCGCGTCGTCGCGCGCTTTTGCGCAAAAGCAGAAGCTGCTGTTGCTTTTCCGCGTACTGGCAGTTGCCCGCAACGTCTGCGCTTGCGCCACAAGATTCTCGATCAGCCCTGCCGACCGACCTGCTCCACGCTAACGTACGTATGCACAGTCTCATCATCAGAAGCTCGAATGTCCCTTTCGTGTGACGCGACTTGCTGATGAGGCGCTGAAGAAGAAAATTTCCAAGGCTCGAACCAGAGCTTCTGGAACAAGTCAGCTTATATGCAAGGCTGCTGCTAAGCTGTCCGAAGCAAGCAAGCGACCTGCTGTGCCCGGCCCGCGCATTTGCTGCATAAACAAGGCGGTCGATTGTCCGGCCGTGTCGGCCTGACCTCAGGCCTTCCTTGGGTTCGGTAGCTTGAAGCCGGAACAGAATCTTCTCCGAAGGATGATGGACATGGTCTTGTTAACCTACTGCTGCTGCTGCTGATGATCCGTTAATCTTTTCAATAATGCCGCGGTGCCCTCCCCTGGGATCAGGTGGCTGCTGGCCGCGATGCGTGCGACGCATGCGCGGCGCGGCGAGGGAACGGGGTGGGTGGCCAACCGCCGGCGGAGCCGCGTCGCGGTCACCGCGCCCGGGCGGGGGCCGCCACAGAAATCTTTCGCCAGTCGCCGCGCGGGCCCCGCCAACAAAACGATCTCTATCCCTTTTTCGCTACCGAGAACGGCGAGAGATAGATAGAGAGGTGGCGCCATCGGGGGCGGGCCCCGCAAACCGCTGAGGCGACGACCGCGCGGGGAAGGTGGTGGTGGTGGTGGTGGTGGGCCGTCGGGTCACGGTGGGAGAAGAATTCGACACGAGCCAGAAAAGAATAAAACACCAGCGTGCGCGGTGCGGGTGCTGTTCCTTCCTGCCCCCATCTTCTCATCATCATCATTTCCTTCCACGATTCCGCCCTCTCTCTCTCCCCGCGCGCCATCTTTATCCGCCTCCACCACCACTCTTCTCCCTCCAGGCGGAGCCAGGTGCCGGCCGAGAAAGAGGACCTCGCCTTCCCCTCGATTGCTCCTCGTGAACTGGCATGACGCGGGAGGCGGCCGTGGCGCAGTGAGCGAGGAGCGGAGTCTTGCGCTGCGGGGAAAGGACCGTGTTTTCCGCGGTTCGTGCCATCTGTTCTTCGGCTATTCATTCCCCTCGTTTTCCTCCCCTTCCGGCTCGATCCATTCTCTTTTGAGTTGTCGAGTGAGCGTTTTCTTATTCCTGTTCCAGGCACAAGGAAAGAGGTTCATCCGTTTCTTGAGAGCATCGGTTACGACTTCTAGTAGCACCCTCCGCTTCTGGACTAGTTGGTCCGATTCATTCTACCAACGAGCGCACGGGGACCATCACGCAAGGTACTTCCTCACCAGGATGTTGGCTGCCTTCCTGTCAAGTTCGTTCTGTTTATTGTGCTGCTGCCTGCTTGATGCTTGTTGCTCTGCAGTTCTACCCTCTCCTCTGCTCCGTTTCCCCTCTTTAGCAATTTCAGAGAATTTTCCTGTTTCTAGAAAAACTAAGGATTATTTTTCCATTTCCGTGAAAATGACTTGACATTTGTCTGTGTTTGTACTTCAGTCAGTATTTTATCGATCGGCTACTCCTGTCCTGTTATTTCCTGGACCAATACCTTAGACCAAAACCCCTACCTTTGTTTCTTTTAGGTCCACAGCGTATTACAAACAAAAGGGTGATTGTTTTTTAATTTTCGCCTGCACGAGTAGCCGACCAGGTTGTCATATTTGCTTGATGGTGTGGTATCCTGTCATTTGACTCAATGGAAAATTATTTAGATAAGTATAACTGATAGGACTATCAGGTAAACACGACTCAGTCTAGTTTATGTAGTTTTCCTTGCTGCTGGCATAAACCCTGCTTGCAAGATGTAGGTAGTATGTTTGCTTCATAGGACTGCAAGTTTGTGAGGAACTGCGTTGGTACCGTTAGTGCAATGAAGTCAGAATGTATGGTTGTACCATCGTGGAAAAGGAAAGGAGGGAGTTTGTGTTTGAGTAGTTCTTGTTTATCTTTTATAAGTTCATCCAGTGGTAGGTTTCTGCAGACAAAGAATAGGGGGAGCTGAAATATCCGAATAGAGTTTATAGCATTAACAAAAATGGCCCCACAGTTATTGATATTATTTGGACAGTACAGTAATATAGATAGTACAAACTGACACCTATGTGTTGCCACTGGAGAGGAATTGCTGTAGCGAATACCCAATCATCAACTGAAAATAAATTAATCCAAATTATTGAATGTTGGGGGAAATTAAATAAAATACATTCTAGTTATCAATCAGTTGCCTTTATCTATAGTGGGAGTTCAACTGAAAAGAACCACACTTGGTTCATTTTAAATATGTCAACTTTATGAAGAACAAAAGGCAGAATTTGGCCAGTTAATTGACTTTCTCCTATGGTAGAGCACTCCTTCAGTTAGCCACTGATCACAGAATGTCAAGGTATTGACTATTGTGTACACGCATGCTAATGTTGGCCATCGTTCAAACTTCAAAGTGTTGTTTAGGCATACAGTTGACCTTGTAAGCTGTGTTAAGTTCAATATTTGACTAATTATTACTCAACTCTACCTTTTTTATTGACGTTCCGGCAGCCACGCTTATATCAAATTTAGTTCTTTTTTTGGGGGGGAATTAGTTCAAATTTAGTTCTACTACCGCTGTCCGAACGTCAATATTACAAAACCGGAGGTAGTAGTTGATAGAAAGATAGTTGGAATTAATCCTTCCAAAATATCCAGAAATGACTTTCTCTTTAGTTTAGCTCAGGTTAAATGCAACAAATTGACCTAACTTCTACAATTAGAGGTAAATAAGTTGACCTGGCTTTTACAGTGCCAATGATGAATAACACATATTGAATAAACACAGTTGACTTTCTCTTGATGCAGTGAGACACCATATCCTATGAGATTACCAGTTTTTGTTTGACTGAAGTGTGCTATCCTGTTTAATTGGCGAGCAGTTATCCATGCATTTATCAAGTGGTTCAAGTCTTCTGAGATTTTCTTCTATGATCTTAGCAACATTATTCAGTGCCATGATGATATTGGATACATTTTATTTCCCTGACTCTTCTTAACATTATGATCTTGTCACAAACAGTTCAAGGTTCCGGAGATCAAGATTGGCAAGTCTCGTTGTGGATGGATAACAGAAACAACGGGGGGATGGGTTTATCTGAGCGCAAATCTTGCCCAAAGGTGAACTGTAGTGACTGCTTGATTTTACTCACGCATGAACTGTATCAGCTTTGTTCATCCTTGGTCGATGCAGCGGCTGGAATGGTTCTTAAAATACATGAGTGTTTTCCTTTCCATTTCATCATCTTGTACCTATTGTTGATGTGAATCTTGTTTAATGTTTTTAACTTGTAGGTTCACAACTCAATGTGTGCTGAACTGACAATGATGTTGGATAAAATCTCTTCTATTCTTCCATCTATTGAGGCAGCTCGACCAGGATGTAAAGCGGGTATACAGGAATTATGCAACCTATACAATGTAGTTGAGAAAGGGAAACTCATTGTTTTGCACTGCATCGAATGTAGTAAACTCTACTTGGTACGTTGTATTGATGGGAAACTGAAGATTCTAATATATTTCACTTAAAAATATATTCTAATATCTTGTATCCATTGTTGATTTTCCACCTTTTTGTGATATATTTAATTTGTATTTATGTTCAGGCTATTACTGGAGAGGCAATTGTAGCTAGGTGTGAAAGGATCAGGGACTCACTCAGGCGGAGTTTGTTCCTTATTCAGAATATGGTTCCTCCAGCACTGGCTAATCAGGTTAGCTGATTTGGTTTGATGGTTTACTACGCTTTGTTTGGTACTGGTCAATTCAATTTTGTTCTACTATAGGTTTCAGAAGAAAAGGATTGACTTCTTTCATCTGTGCATGTTGCTACATTATTTATATACAATACCTCAAGTCTTTTGTACTTGGTGAAACGAAGGGCCAAAGCTCTGTTATTCACTAAAGTAAAAGAGATTTGTCCATAAACTTCAAAACTTCATTTGAAAGACCACTGGATACTCATAAGAATCTATTGATTTATAATATTATTTCGTGTAGTATACTATTATCCTTTTTTGATTTTTTTTTCTATGTTACTACTTGGTACAGATTGCCGATGTCCATAATGATCTTCGGGATGTAAAATTTGTTCTTGATCCAAAGGAAGAAGAGGCTGGCAAAGCGATCTTACAGATGCTTCGACAGTCCGATGCAACTGAAGAACTAGAACTCGACACATACCTGCAGGCTGCTTCAAAGTTGAATATGACATCTCCGAAAGCTATCTTAATTGAAAGACGTGCAATAAAAAAACTTCTTGACAAGATTAGTGGCACTGAACCCAAAAAGGAGGGGGTCCTTAAATTTTTTCTATACCTCATCAAGAAGTATGGAAAGAGCATCAGAGCAGACTCTGCTGAACAGAATGAGAATATGCAAGCTGAGAGTCAGTCTTTGTCTTCAAACACAACTTCTGGCGATGGTATTACTCCTGTGAAACGCCACATGCCTGCAGGATTTCAGAGATATGAGGATCATAATAGTGTGTCTGGAGAAGCTACACCACCAGCAGAGTTCTGTTGCCCGTTATCAGCCAAGCTAATGTATGATCCTGTGATAATAGCATCCGGACAGACTTATGAAAGAGAATGCATTGAGAGATGGTTTAATGAGGGATACGATACTTGTCCTAGGACACAGGTAAAATTAGATAACTTCTCGATGATTCCAAATACTTGCATGAGAGATCTCATTTGGAATTGGTGCAAAGATCACGGTTTTACAATTCCAGATGTTATGGCACCAGGCAAAAGTGCTTACAGTTACTTTCCTGAGCAACATGGTTACTCTATGTCAAGCTTGCACGATGTTTCAGTACCTCTCATTGCTGGAAAGGCACGTGATTTTGTAATTGATCACAGCGATTCATCTGTTTCATTATCTGATGCCAGCTACATCTCAGATGCACCCCACACAAGGGACATGAGCGAGACAAAATGCACTATTTCTGTGTTCTCTTGGAGTACAGACTATCAAAAGTGTATGTCCTTCCACGACTTCAGCCAGGACATGTTTGTGAAGTTCTTTCATGAGCTGTCCATGCTCCCATTGGAACTCCAAGTCAATTCAATTAAAGATTTGAAGAACATTCTTGATGATGACAATGAAGTTTCATGGGCTATGGTAGCAAACGGATTTGTAGAAGCATTCCTTGAATTCTTGGGACATGATAGCGGAATCCACAGTGTTGAAGCTCGGAAAGCTGGATTTCAGTTTTTTCTTGCTTTTCTGTCCAATAGCAGGTAAGAGCATATGTGATAAAGCTGCATCATTGCTTTATTAATCTTAAATTTTAGTTCATTACCTATATGTATTTCCAGCCTTTTTATGGTAAAAGGGAAAAGTATACCTAGACTACAGATCTCTCGTCCCTCTACTAAGCCACTTATGTTTATGTATTCCGATGGTTGCTTAGTCTTTGGCGGTCTCTAAACATTATGTTTGATGGTTTTATCTTAAAATTTTTATCTCCCTTTTTACATGTAGGACCAAGGTTCCATCTGTGAACGAAGAAGCATTTTGTCTGTTTACAACCTTTCTTGATTCGGAGTTAAAAAATGAAGCTTTGTTGATACTGCATGAGTTTGTTCAACACTCAAGCCGTCTGAAATCTCATTCAGTTGCCTCTGTTGTTACTCCGCCTTTGTTCAAAATACTGTCATCTGAAGATAACGAAGGCCTTGAACTTTCCTTGAAGATTATCTGCGAGCTTTCATCTGATACTCATATGAAATCTTACTTGATTTCAATGGGAATAATCTCAAAGCTTGTTCCCATTCTTAGCGAAGGAAGCTTCGTTGAGTGTTGCCTGAAGATTTTACGGAATTTGTGTGACATGGAAGAAGCTGCGGTGCTTATTACTAGAACCGATCGGTGTCTTGGGTCCATTGCAGAGTATTTGGACACAGGAAGCCCTACGGAACGCGAGCATGCAGTGGTCATCCTATTAGCAATATGTTCCCGTAGTGTTGAGGATTGTTTACTTGTAATGAAGGAAGGCGTGATCCCTGCCCTTGTGGACCTGTCAGTGAATGGAATTGATGAAGCGAAGAATTGTTCAATCAAGCTGCTTCATCTTCTCAGGGATATGAGGCGTGCCAGCTATATCTCAGATGCACCCCACGCAAGGGACATGGGCGAGACAAAATGTACTATTTCTGTATTCTCTTGGAATACAGACTATCAAAAGTGTATGTCCTTCCACGACTTCAGCCAGGACATGTTTGTGAAGTTCTTTCATGAGCTGTCCATGCTCCCATTGGAACTCCAAGTCAATTCAATTAAAGATTTGAAGAACATTCTTGATGATGACAATGAAGTTTCATGGGCTATGGTAGCAAACGGATTTGTAGAAGCATTCCTTGAATTCTTGGGACATGATAGCGGAATCCACAGTGTTGAAGCTCGGAAAGCTGGATTTCAGTTTTTTCTTGCTTTTCTGTCCAATAGCAGGTAAGAGCATATGTGATAAATCTGCATCATTGCTTTATTAATCTTAAATTGGAGTTCATTAGCTATATGTATTTCCAGCCTTTTTATGGTAAAAGGGAAAAGTATACCTAGACTACAGATCTCTCGTCCCTCTACTAAGCCACTTATGTTTATGTATTCCGATGGTTGCTTAGTCTTTGGCGGTCTCTAAACATTATGTTTGATGGTTTTATCTTAAAATTTTTATCTCCCTTTTTACATGTAGGACCAAGGTTCCATCTGTGAACGAAGAAGCATTTTGTCTGTTTACAACCTTTCTTGATTCGGAGTTAAAAAATGAAGCTTTGTTGATACTGCATGAGTTTATTCACCACTCAAGCTGTCTGAAATCTCATTCAGTTGCCTCTGTTGTTACTCCGCCTTTGTTCAAAATACTGTCATCTGAAGATAACGAAGGCCTTGAACTTTCCTTGAAGATTATCTGCGAGCTTTCATCTGATACTCATACGAAATCTTACTTGATTTCAATGGGAATAATCTCAAAGCTTGTTCCCATTTTTAGCGAAGGAAGCTCCGTTGAGTGTTGCCTGAAGATTTTACGGAATTTGTGTGACATGGAAGAAGCTGCAGTGCTTATTACTAGAACCGACCGGTGTCTTGGGTCCATTGCAGAGTATTTGGACACAGGAAGCCCTACGGAACGCGAGCATGCAGTGGTCATCCTATTAGCAATATGTTCCCGTAGTGTTGAGGATTGTTTACTTGTAATGAAGGAAGGCGTGATCCCTGCCCTTGTGGACCTGTCAGTGAATGGAATTGATGAAGCGAAGAATTGTTCGATCAAGCTGCTTCATCTTCTCAGGGATATGAGGCGAAGTGATCAGTTTAGCAACTCATGCTCACAAGAAGTGAGTGGATCTGATGTTGTAGCGGATGCCCCTGACAGCACAATTCGCAAGCAGCCAATATCAAAGTCATCTCGGTTTTTCCAGAGGAAGTTGAATATTTTCTCAAAACCTCGGTCACTTGCACTGACTTGAAATCTGGCAAAGTTTGTCCTGAGTTGGTAGTCTTTAAGTTAGTCCTTGACTCCTTGTACATGCTACAAAACTAACCCCTTTTGTATAGATGGTAGCAGTTGTATTGTCTAAATGAAATGCTTGATGAGATGATATTTTTTCATCCTCATGTATTTCAGTAGAGTTTTCTTAGTTGTTGCTATGGCGTCTTGCTATTTGTAAAATCAGTAGGTGTGCTCCATATTCTTTTTCGGGCGAAAGTATGTTATTTTTTACCCCCCTGTTTCAAGCGATCTCCTGAAAAGTTAGTTTCTTTTGGCTGAGCAAATCAGGACCATGAGTATGTGTATTTCCAGCTGAATATATTTCCATTCCTTGATGACTTGCATAACATACTGCTCTTGCAACTGAATTGATGCTGTTATATGCTTCATAATGCACACAGATTGCCACTGTCAGCAGCATCGCCATGTAAGGTAATGGTCTCCTTATGTGGTACCTGTGTGTACTATGAAGAACACTGGTATGTACATGCATACATGCCCGGTTCAGAACGTTTTGTGGTCCTGTTTTCCAGCTAGTCTGTATTCATCTGAGTTATGTATGAATGAATGATATGTGTATTCTGAATTTTTATTTCACCAATCTCAATGCATATCCTGAAACTACATACCCTTTCTAGGCAAGGGGAACAGACCTGCCATTGAAGCCTATTCCAGTTACGCTCACATGGGTGCTACATCTTCGTCCAAATCTTCAGCTTTCAGTAAGGTCATCCGTTCCTCCCCCAGCTGATGATGCCTCCTCCCTTCGCCCAGGTTTAGCGTACGGAACCCGGTTACTCCGTTTCTTCAGTGCAAAGGCACCATCATGAGCTCTTGATCACCTCAATCGCCTTCAGTTGCTGCACCAGCGGAAAGCAATCACGAGCAGTAGTAGATCATCATACACGAACCATGTTCTGAAACTGTATAACACTACCGCCGCTTCGTCGTTTCTCCATCTCTCGTCGGTCGCCGGCTCGCCGCTGCTGACCGACTGCTCCTGGTCTCGTTTGAGCTTCAGTTTCAGGTGGGCACGTTCAGAGGTTCTTCCTTGTAAAATTCTGCAGTGGAAACATCCAACTGCCCAGTGGCTGGTCGCAGAAGTGCATTCACAAGGACAACCTCAGCGTTGTCTATGCCAGCAACTGCTCTGACCTTGCACTGACTCTTGAGGCACCCAGCGTTCTGAATAAGCTGAAGCTTTTCAGCCTGGAGCGCGGAGCTCAACGCAAAGTTTTCCCTATTCGCCTTTCCTCCTGACACGCCTGCCTGCCTACCGGTCGACGCGTCAAGATTCTGCAATGATTCCTGCTCATCATCGGGTCGCTTTGCGCTCCCGTGGCAGCTGGAGCGCACCGCGGA
>LAPY01002736.1:0-10322 GCA_000970635.1 Eragrostis tef
ACTCTGCAGAATAAAATTTTCGTCAGTTGTGTTTGGACAAATGAACATTTAACATTTCGGAACTATAAGTACCTAAGGTTACCAGATGCTAAAGACAAGAAAAAGAAATGGCAGCTGTTAAAAAGAAGTCATAGGTAAATTTACAAGGAATGGCATATGCTGCACATTGTGGTGTGCTGTTGGTAAGGAGATCAGCAACAAAACCATGAACCTGTCACATTTGATTATTATAAGGGTATGGAAGGGCAGTATAGATATTGGCTTTGAAGTTTGCACCTGGCAAAGCAACTAGCACACACAAAAATAAACATATATCTAAGTTACAAAGAAAAAGCCTAGAGGATACGGACTAAAGCAGAGATGAGCAGGATGAAGTAAGAAAGCCTTGAGAAAAAAAAAAAGCTTTCTGAAGGTTCTTCTGTTTCAGAAGAGGCCATATGAATGCTTGAAAGCTTTCTAGAAACAATAAGAGGTGGATATAGAATATAATAAATTTACTCAAATAAAAGTTGTTTAACAGCCAAAAAAACATTACAAAGGTTCTTCTAAAAAAATTATGAAGGTTTTTCTATGAAAGGAATTATTCTCAAAGAAAGGATTGATTTGAGATATTCACCCAAATAAAAGTAGTTCAAACAGCCAAAAAGAAATGGTGTGCAAATGCATAAAAACAAAAAAAAATATTGATATTAGTTCAAACTTAAACAACTGAAATAGAACAAAAAGACAGATGAAATCAGATAGCTGACTATTCACAGATAAAACTAACTAAGAAATATCTACCTTATAAACACCAAATATGATCAGAATAAGGTAAAATACCAGCAGCAGATTTTAGTTCATACGTCGGGACAATAAAAGCTGCCTTTTCCCCTAGCAAAACATTGGATACAGTTGATGATATGACTGATGCCAATATAATCATAGCAGTGGTAAATGGTGGTGAGTTCTCTGCTCGAAGTGGCCTCAGTACCGTTTCAATAGCAAAAAAGCATCCAGCAACTGCAGCATTGAAACCTACAGGCATAGTTAAACAAGTAAGGGAAGCAAACAAGAAAGTAGCATGAAGATAAAAACAAGTAATGGTTATGTTATACATTACAGCAAATAATGGTCAAATCCTAAAAATTATTCCATGTTTCCTCAGCATAATCACAAATTTTTCCATTAATTTCCCAAGCATCTTGGCAAGATGGGTAAAAACAACTGGAAGCATGTCATTGATATTTTCAATTCATAAAAAGTGTATGAAAAGTTAAACATATAATCAACCAAAAATACCTGAAGCAATTCCAGCAGCTGATCCAGCTGCGACAAGAGCGATCCTCCGCTCCCTGTTGTTCTCCATCATTTCAGCACACCCATATGCGCAAGATTTACCAATGTCTACGCTAGGGCCTTCTGGCCCCAGTGAACAGCCTGTCCCTAAAGTAATTGCGGCTTGGATTGCCTTGATTGTTGGAAAGATACCAGCCATGAAATCAATACCTTCTCTTTGAGATGATAATGATTGCTTTATCTGCTCAAAGATCTCCAATAATCCATGCATCATACCAACAACTACTCCACCAGTCACTGGAATTAACAATATCCTATGCCAAGTATCAGCCAGCCTTTGCAGACGAAGCCAAGCAGCACCCTCGGTGGGTGTGCCTGCCCATGCCCATTCATGTATGACGTATACCTGAAATGATCAGGTTGGCATTTTGAGACATACATTGGAAAGGTTCGAGCAAGAACTTTCGATTTGAATGAAAAGTGCACAGATGAGCCTGATTCAATGTTTCATACACAATGAGACAGGTATTCCTCCAAAGCAGAACGTTTCACTTTTGATTCAACAAGTTTAATTTCATTAAAAAAAGGCAAACAAAAAAACAGATGCGACGCCTATAAATATCTTCAAAGCAAATACTTTCAGTAAAAATAAAGGCTTAGTTAATATCAACCGGTTACAAGATACATCAAGGAATCCGCTGGTCATAATATGAAAGAATATTAGGTTACCTAAGTCGCTAATAAACAAGAAAATGATACAACTTCCAATATGTTTTGTTAAATTCCAGGCCTCTGTTTGATCCTTCAACATCATAAAACAGTACACAGGAAACAAAAACAGTTCACTGAAAGAAACCAGTGAGAAGACATCAAGTAACACAAAATTACCACTATAGAACTACAATACTACAGAAGAGTTGCCAGCTAACTCTATAGCATCAAAAGTCATGCAACAAATAATACTCAACTAGCAGAGTCGAAGCAACCTTACACAAAAATCAAAATTATGCACAAGCAATTAGATATAAAAAAATGCACTAACGCAAATAACAAAGATATATAGCAGGCCATAAACTTCTTATACAACCGTGTCCACAATCTATTACTAGAACGAAACCCTCTGCCCACAAACACCCACATAACAGTGGGGTTTCATATACACACAAACATCACTAAAGAACAGTAACTACCTTCCCCACAGGCATAAGATGATATAACAGTAGAAACCAGCACAATTTACCACAGGTACTTCTTACTCACCCCGCGATTGAACGCCGCAACGCAGATGCCTGTGGCAAGCCCGAGGAGGCAGCCGACGAGCAGCAGCGCCCACTCGGGAGGAGCGCCATCCCCGAGCTCGTCGCTTTCCTCATCCCTCCTCGCAACCCCGCAACGGCAGCCCCGCCCTCCGAGTGGCCGCGGCTTCGGTTCGAGAGCCGGCGGTCCAGGTTCCGCAAGAGCTCCCGCACGCGGCTCCGGCGAGGGGTAACCGGAGAGTCCGGGTCAGACGAGGACGGCAGTGCGGTGTCGCCGGAACGCAGAAGCTCGAGGTCGCTACCCGCCATGGCGCACCACGCGGGGGTACAAGAAGGAGCAGAGAGCTATCTGGATCGCATCAAATGAGGGCTAGTGTTCCATGCCCATGATCTCGCGGCGGATCTGGGAGATTCGACGCGTCGGATCTCGTCGGCGGGTGGGCGGGCGGAGAAGGAAGGTGGGCGGGCGTTAGGAGGAAGGGGACGAGGAAAGCTAGGTGCGCTCGTGTTTTGCAGATGAGCCCCCGTGCAATTTCGTATTAACCCGGGAATGGAATTGGACGGCTGGATTGGGCTGACAGGACAGGCCCATTAGCTCGAGTTAGGCGGATTTCCACGGAAGCCCACTTGGGTTTGAGTGCAAATGCATTTGGGAAGCACTACTGCGCTCCTGCCTGCACTAGCACGTCAAGAACATGCACATATATATAAACATGCACAATTTAACGAGAAAATGCGTTAAGGAAAGGCAAGGAAACATCACATCCTGTCTCTGCAAAACGTTCACAGAACAGGAAGCATAAAAAGATTGATTTTGGTCAGTAGAAAGAGCGGTGCCTGTTACTACTAGGCACTGCTTTCATTCAATCAAACCAATGCCTTTCGTCTCTTTCTGATCAGACGTTGCCATTTTTCCCGACAACCTTGTCTCAAAATCTGAGCTTGTGGATCGTATCTGACCAGATCACTTATGGGTCTGCGAGCCAAAATACGACAGGCACAGAAGCAAAGCAAACTTGTCATCCGGTCCCCAGAACCAAAGCTCACTGATGGTGAAGAGGATGTACAGGAAAGCACTCAGAGATCAGTACTACAAATCGCCTAGACACTAACACGGCTAGATCTTTGCAGTTGCAGAGCAAGCATAAAGAACAACGACTGTTTCTAGTTTTCTAGTACTTTATTTCGGTCAAGCCATTGCTTTTCTTCTTGGTCTTTGCTTAACTTGAAGAGTAGAATTATTTGGTAAAATGTCACTCAGAAAAAGAACACGACGTTGCCATTTTCTCGACAACATTGTCTCAAAAGATGAGCATTGCTTTCAGCAGAGAGTTGCATCGCAGTAACGCTGTCCATTGTTACAGCACAAATATTTATTTCAGCAGAAATATTAAAGAGGTGCTGTTATTTAACAAATACTGCAGATTATCCTTTGAATGCAAGTTTAGTGACCCACAGTACTTTCCAGCAGCTAAACTTTATGTAGCTCTTTTTGCCCTAAAAAAGGATTATCAAGCTCTTTGTTCATCAAATACTTTCTGTAGATAATAGAAGGCAGTCTCTGAAAATTCTTTGGGAAATCCAGCTGAGCTTGTTACAAAGCAAGGTTAGATCATGCAGCAAGGCTCTTCAGTCTTCAGAGTCTGTTACCCACCTAGTGTACTTATAAAACTATTGCTTGCAGAAATATTACAAAAATGCAGTTATTTACAGATGCAGATTAGCGTGTGGATGCAAGTTCTTTCAGAGAAAGCACTTTTCACCGGAGCCATGAGTTATTAAGCTCTTGTTGACCCAAGCCATTCTCTAGATAATAAAAAGACATCCATTTCTGAAAGTCTAGTCTGGGAAACTCAAGACCATAAATGCTAGAAATAACAACTGTACTGTACAACTCAAGTTACACCTTGGCTTCATGAAGCATGGCTATTGTACTGATTGCTAACAAAACTGTAGCTAGTATTGCCGATGCAAGAATACTGAAATGTGGAAAACCTGTGACACCTTTATAAGACAACAAGAGGAATTCCAAGTTATCATCTCATACCTTACTCCTGTATCTGACCAGCTTTGCCAACGTCTCCTGAGCAGCTAGTGTCTGGGCATGGCCATGGCCAAGCATGACCGTTCGGATGCTAATGCAGGTCCTGCATAACTCCTCACCAGTGTCAAACAGCCCACCTCGGAGCAGCAGTTTTGCCCTTGTCTCCAGCAACGTTGCTTTGAGCAGCGTCACCTCCTGCCAGACAAACTCATCGACGCGGTGGTTTGGTTGCAGCTTCTTCCTCCAGCATAATGATCCACGGTTCCAGTCTTGCATACGAGATGCATAAGATTTTTCCACCTCCTCAAGGACGTTGGTGCACACCTTGAGCAGCTCTAAAGCTGAGCCACACCGTGAGAATGTCATGAATGAGTCAATTGCCAGAGGCAGTGCTGTCTTCTTTATGAAGAATACCATGTCAACCGCCTTAAGTTGGACTGCAGGTGGCTCAGACTTGAAACCAAACACAAGGAATGCACTAGCCCAAAGGTGGTCAGAGTATACCGAGGGGTTTCCCGCCCTCATTACTCCATTCACTGCTGCAGTTGTTGGTGCTAAACCTCCCCTGATCTTGCCAAAGAGCTGTGTGATCGGATGGAACTGGATCCAGCAACCCGGATGTCGATTAGCCTTCCTTGCCAGCCCAAGATTAACAAGTAAGAGTGACGATTCCACCTCGGCCTTCCGTCCGTTTGGAGCTAGAAAGCAATGTGTGCCACATAGAAATGCAGTCTTGAGGGATTCGCCAAACATGTGCATTCCACTGCCTTTCATTGGTAGTTTGCTCGCTGTGGCAGCCAATAGTGTAGATGACACAGGAGCAGGAGCTAACCAAGAACCAGCAATGACCATCCTTGAGGTAAGGCTTCCTCCTTTTGCCCGGTCCATCAATGCAAAACAGAAGACTAAGACCTTTATCAAGAAAGAATTGTTACGACAGAATCCGTCATCATTGGCACCAATAGGGAACAAATTATCGCTCAATGATATCCTCTCAACAGCCTCAAAGAGAGTGGAAGGAGCAATCATGAGCTCAGACAGCAGTGATCCGACAACCCAGAGGCCAAAGCTCAGCCGGCCTAGCCGCTCATCAAACTTTCTAAGAACTTCTGTTTCCTCAGGAGGATAGTCTTTCTTCCTCTTCCCCTGTATCAAGGCCATCGCGTCAATGTACGAGAGCTGTGGTAGTTGCATTGGCTCAAGGTTCATCACACGTGGCAAACGTGTGGTCACAATAACATGTGTCGCTCCAGTGTTCCTTGGAATGAAGTCATGGAGATCCTTGCCTTCCCACCAATCCCTCTCACTCTCAAGATTATCAATTACAAGCAAATAAGGCACGTCACGGAAAAGCTCCCGCTTCACCCGCTGGAACGCATCAAATTCCTGCTCTTCAAAGCTTCTAATTCTACCCCTCTCCTTCTCGGCCTCAGCACTGATGTCTAATCCCAGATTCATGGATAAATTGAGTATGTTCTGCCTCAAATACCGAGCTTCGCCTCCAATCCACAGTACCATTTTGTACCGCTGAGAGTACCTGTAAGCAAACTCCAATGCTAGTTCAGTCTTGCCAATACCTGACGAGCCATTGATGCAGATTACGTTGGCACTGCCATAGCTTTTGCTGTTGCACCGAAACCTTGACCTCCTGTGCTTTGACCTTTGCTTCTGGAGACCTCTCCCTTTACCTGATGACAACTCGATAACTGGATCAATCCAAGCCTCCAGTGTTGGCTCCTTGCACTTGCGCATCTCCAAGCTGATGTATCTGGCATTAGATGTCCTCGCAGAATCGCTCTCCTCATCGGCATAACCATCAGATACACCACTAGACCTATCGTTTGTGATAGAACCCCTTGGGCAGTCCACTTCTTGGATATCCACAGTGGACCCAAAGAACAATCCTTCAATTTCGCTCAGCTCCTTCTCCCTCCCTACAAAATGCCGGTTGCGTGGGAAAGGCAGGCCCTCAGATGCTTCATTCTCCTTCTCGGCAATATTCTTCCGGCCAAGCTTGGACCGCAGCAGTGTGACCGTCCTTGACACGCAGCTTCTGGAATTGCTCTCATTGGCCTCGAGCTTGAACTCATGGCACCGCATCAGCCCTTCAAATGCTTCTTTCCCCTCATCCTCCAGTTTACCATCAAAAGGTCCAGCAATCTCCGATGGCTCAGTGTCAAACAATATAGGCACCAGATTCTTCTTCTGAGCAAAGAACCTGATCTCCTCAAGGCTAAATGGATTGAGGAAACTTGACATCGTGACCACCACAACACCAAATGCGACCGAGCAAATAATCCGGTCTGCTATCTCATGGCTTTGTGTGTCCGAGTACTTTGCCCGGTCTGCAACGAAAGAGGCAATGCCCTGCAGCTCGAGCTCTGACTTGAGCCACTTGCAGAACCTGCCGAGGCCGCCATTGACGTGGTAGCCAAGCAGTAGTCGGTCACAGAAAGGTCGCCCTGGGAGAAGGTGCGGAGCTGGGTGTCGAGGTGTAGGACGCGGGCCTGGGCGTTGTCGAGGAACTGGTTCTCGAGAGCCCGCCAGGCCTGGCGTGCGGTGTCCTCAGAAGCCCGGATGAGTTCCTGAAGATCTGGGGAGAGGGTCCCGAAGATCCAGGACACGACGACGCTGTCGAGGTAGATCCACGAACCATCGCGCGCGTGAGCAGGAGTGTCGGTGAGGACGTGGTCGTCGAGCGCGTAGCGGCGAAGGGCGAGGAGGATCTGATCGCGCCAACGGCCGTAGTTGGTGGACGACACGTCGAGGACGATGGAGACCATAGCGCGGACGTTCTGGACACCGACTGCCTGGAGGTGGAGCTGGGCCACCAGCGGATCGCTGGCATCGAGTCGGAGACGAGGATCGGCTGGTGGGTCACCTGCAGCGGCGGCGGGGGGCGGCGGCGCGAGGTCCATGCCCGTGGCAGCGCCCGCACCCGCGGCGACGGCGGGGGGCGGCGGCGGGTGGCCTGCGGCAGCGCACGCACCTGCGGCGGCAACGACGGGGGGCGGTGATCCCGACGGCGGCCAGCCGGCCATGGCGGCGGCGGCGGCTAGGGTTGGGTAGGGAGAGAGAGAGGCTCTGATACCATGTTAGAGTTAGGGTACTGGACGACTTGATTCCTCCAACCCTAGATGGGTGGGTATATATATATCCAACATACATGGGCCTCTATATGGGCCAACACACTCCAACAAGGTCATCATCTCATACCTTACTCCTGTATCTGACCAGCTTTGCCAACGTCTCCTGAGCAGCTAGTGTCTGGGCATGGCCATGGCCAAGCATGACCGTTCGGATGCTAATGCAGGTCCTGCATAACTCCTCACCAGTGTCAAACAGCCCACCTCGGAGCAGCAGTTTTGCCCTTGTCTCCAGCAACGTTGCTTTGAGCAGCGTCACCTCCTGCCAGACAAACTCATCGACGCGGTGGTTTGGTTGCAGCTTCTTCCTCCAGCATAATGATCCACGGTTCCAGTCTTGCATACGAGATGCATAAGATTTTTCCACCTCCTCAAGGACGTTGGTGCACACCTTGAGCAGCTCTAAAGCTGAGCCACACCGTGAGAATGTCATGAATGAGTCGATTGCCAGAGGCAGTGCTGTCTTCTTTATGAAGAATACCATGTCAACCGCCTTAAGTTGGACTGCAGGTGGCTCAGACTTGAAACCAAACACAAGGAATGCACTAGCCCAAAGGTGGTCAGAGTATACCGAGGGGTTTCCCGCCCTCATTACTCCATTCACTGCTGCAGTTGTTGGTGCTAAACCTCCCCTGATCTTGCCAAAGAGCTGTGTGATCGGATGGAACTGGATCCAGCAACCCGGATGTCGATTAGCCTTCCTTGCCAGCCCAAGATTAACAAGTAAGAGTGACGATTCCACCTCGGCTTTCCGTCCGTTTGGAGCTAGAAAGCAATGTGTGCCACATAGAAATGCAGTCTTGAGGGATTCGCCAAACATGTGCATTCCACTGCCTTTCATTGGTAGTTTGCTCGCTGTGGCAGCCAATAGTGTAGATGACACAGGAGCAGGAGCTAACCAAGAACCGGCAATGACCATCCTTGAGGTAAGGCTTCCTCCTTTTGCCCGGTCCATCAATGCAAAACAGAAGACTAAGACCTTTATCAAGAAAGAATTGTTACGACAGAATCCGTCATCATTGGCACCAATAGGGAACAAATTATCGCTCAATGATATCCTCTCAACAGCCTCAAAGAGAGTGGAAGGAGCAATCATGAGCTCGGACAGCAGTGATCCGACAACCCATAGGCCAAAGCTCAGCCGGCCTAGCCGCTCATCAAACTTTCTAAGAACTTCTGTTTCCTCAGGAGGATAGTCTTTCTTCCTCTTCCCCTGTATCAAGGCCATCGCGTCAATGTACGAGAGCTGTGGTAGTTGCATTGGCTCAAGGTTCATCACACGTGGCAAACGTGTGGTCACAATAACATGTGTCGCTCCAGTGTTCCTTGGAATGAAGTCATGGAGATCCTTGCCTTCCCACCAATCCCTCTCACTCTCAAGATTATCAATTACAAGCAAATAAGGCACATCACGGAAAAGCTCCCGCTTCACCCGCTGGAACGCATCAAATTCCTGCTCTTCAAAGCTTCTAATTCTACCCCTCTCCTTCTCGGCCTCAGCACTGATGTCTAATCCCAGATTCATGGATAAATTGAGTATGTTCTGCCTCAAATACCGAGCTTCGCCTCCAATCCACAGTACCATTTTGTACCGCTGAGAGTACCTGTAAGCAAACTCCAATGCTAGTTCAGTCTTGCCAATACCTGACGAGCCATTGATGCAGATTACGTTGGCACTGCCATAGCTTTTGCTGTTGCACCGAAACCTTGACCTCCTGTGCTTTGACCTTTGCTTCTGGAGACCTCTCCCTTTACCTGATGACAACTCGATAACTGGATCAATCCACGCCTCCAGTGTTGGCTCCTTGCACTTGCGCATCTCCAAGCTGATGTATCTGGCATTAGATGTCCTCGCAGAATCGCTCTCCTCATCGGCATAACCATCAGATACACCACTAGACCTATCGTTTGTGATAGAACCCCTTGGGCAGTCCACTTCTTGGATATCCACAGTGGACCCAAAGAACAATCCTTCAATTTCGCTCAGCTCCTTCTCCCTCCCTACAAAATGCCGGTTGCGTGGGAAAGGCAGGCCCTCAGATGCTTCATTCTCCTTCTCGGCAATATTCTTCCGGCCAAGCTTGGACCGCAGCAGTGTGACCGTCCTTGACACGCAGCTTCTGGAATTGCTCTCATTGGCCTCGAGCTTGAACTCATGGCACCGCATCAGCCCTTCAAATGCTTCTTTCCCCTCATCCTCCAGTTTACCATCAAAAGGTCCAGCAATCTCCGATGGCTCAGTGTCAAACAATATAGGCACCAGATTCTTCTTCTGAGCAAAGAACCTGATCTCCTCAAGGCTAAATGGATTGAGGAAACTTGACATCGTGACCACCACAACACCAAATGCGACCGAGCAAATAATCCGGTCTGCTATCTCATGGCTTTGTGTGTCCGAGTACTTTGCCCGGTCTGCAACGAAAGAGGCAATGCCCTGCAGCTCGAGCTCTGACTTGAGCCACTTGCAGAACCTGCCGAGGCCGCCATTGACGTGGTAGAGAGCCCCTGGTGAAGGACACCCGTGGCACGGGGAATGAGAACGACACGCGCGGCGGAAGGGGACCGACGCCGCCGCCGTCAGAAATCTTGGCCGCGTCG
>LAPY01002736.1:11215-24724 GCA_000970635.1 Eragrostis tef
GGGGACTGGAGCGCCGACACGAACGCGGACGATGGCGGCGACGGCGAGTAGAGGTGCGGTGTGAGGGAGAGTGCCGGCGAGATGGGGTTGGACCGGTCGGAGCTGCTGACGCATCCGACGGCGCTGGTTCTGATGGTGAGGGACTTGGTGGCAATGGGAATATCCTTTGGCACATCAAGAAAGCTTGGAGCTTTTTGCTCTTCCTCCATGGCTAGCGAATCACAAAGCTCCGCAAGCTTGCTGGAAAGAGCTCGACGATCTGGCGCTCCTCATTTCCCTGTCAAAGATTGAACAAAAGGGAAAGAAAATAACAGATTGGATTAGAAGCAAGAAACAGGGATAGAAATAAGAATATACTGCATCTCGTCAGAGAACTAACACAAGAAAAGGTTGCAATAACCTGTCTGCAGATTCTGATCTCGATTCAGGAGACGAAAAAAATGTGCAAAGGAACACTGAAGCTTCAAGAAACAGGTCAAGGGGACACTTACTGAGGGGCAGTCTTCACCTTCAAGAATCCAGCCACATCAGGCTCTTTTGTTCATCATTCACAGGGTAAAGCTCCAGGGGCTTCAAGGACCAAAAACGGCAGGAGAACCTGGACTTGGATTTGGATTTTAAAACGGGGCACGCTTCCTTTCCCACTCAAGCCATTGAATGGGATGGGTGTAACTATCCTCCTGTGATCCTGTCCTAGGAGGAAATGAAAGGTGGAGGCCCATTCATGTCAAGCAAAGTACAGATTCAGTTCAAGTTCTTGAGATGACCACCACTCTTAAAAAATGTTGGGAACCAAATGTGGCATCAAAAGGTGCAGGTTAATGTGGCCTACTGTGGTGTGCCCTAGTGCCACACCACTGCGGGGAAGACCAGCACCATTTCCAATGGACAGAAGCGAGCAAGGAAAGGCCAAAATCCACCCACCAACAGTGAGCCCCAAATGCAGCAATGCCAAAGCTGGCATCATGCACCAAGCGTCATCCTGTCCGTCCAATTACAAGATCAAATCTCTGCAGAGCCTTGATGCTGGCACGACAGTTTGCAAACCAAACTAGTTTTATAACTGTCAAAACTATCTAATTGGCCACTTGTTTTGGCGCTAGTTCTAACGTGTCAACCATTTCTCAGCTGAGGCCTGCATCAGCTGTTTACAGCTACAGTACACTAGCGTTGAACCACGTTTAGTGCTTGTAGAAGCGAGAGTTCTGGTGCTGAGGCAGTTGTGATTCTCATTTTTGGAACAGTGTTCGGAAAGGTGGGTTGGGCATAGATTAGCGCGGGTTGGGCCATTGAATATGCCATCTGACCGCGTAAGCCCTTGTTTTATGTGCTCTGGGGTGGTGCCCCCACTGTTTACTTTACGGTGCCCTAAGCATAGCCAATGGTGTGGCACTAAACTAATGCAGTGCCATGCCTTCGGTAAAACCCTCAACTAGCACTGTCCCTAAACACGCACACAGGCGAGACGGAGAGAGAGAGAGAGAGAGAGAGAGAGAGAGAGAGAGAGAGAGAGAGAGAGAGAGAGAGAGAGAGAGAGAGAGAGAGAGAGAGAGAGAGAGAGAGAGAGAGAGAGAGAGAGAGAGAGAGAGAGAGAGAGAGAGAGAGAGAGAGAGAGAGAGAGAGAGAGAGAGAGAGAGAGAGAGAGAGAGAGAGAGAGAGAGAGAGAGAGAGAGAGAGAGAGAGAGAGAGAGAGAGAGAGAGAGAGAGAGAGAGAGAGAGAGAGAGAGAGAGAGAGAGAGAGAGAGAGAGAGAGAGAGAGAGAGAGAGAGAGAGAGAGAGAGAGAGAGAGAGAGAGAGAGAGATCTTGCAGGGGTAGAGCAGAATAGGACACGAGATACTACCAGTAATAATGGTGGAGAGGGGGCAGGCAGAGCATGGCCTCACCTTTGTTTGGCCTGGAAAACTGCGCCCTGTGGAGATGGAGGAGAAGACCGTCCAACTGCACCGCAATGCGGCTCCTGCGCTCTGGACTCTCGGCCCTTGCATTCAAATCCAACGCCTTCTCTCTTCTGCGGAAACAGAAACAAAACTCTCTCGCTCTCTCCACACAGGGCTCGCTCTCTCCACACAGGGCCAGGGGAGAGGTGACACCGGCACATGCATAATCTCTCTCTCTCGCACATGTCGCACGGCAGACGTGGCAGACTGGCAACTGGTGGAGATATTTGATGATTTGATTCTCCCGTGCCCTTTCCTGGATCCTGGATGAAGATGACTCACATGTTGACCAAAGTTGTGGTAGAGATTGAGAGGCACTTTAGGATTTTGTTGCCGGTTTGTGCTCCACCGTTGTAAACTCAACTTGAAACCTGGCAAAGTGCTGAAACTGACCTGAAAGAAGTCCATCTAAAAGAACAGAGAAAAACCGGGAAGTAGTGTATTTACATTGTTTAGAATAAAGCATGACATCTTTTTATAGTACAATGATGCATGTTTGAAATAACAGAGTTGTAATGTCAGAAGACCAAGAGAAATGGTTTTGCAACTCGTACAGCAATCTTGAGTAAATCTGTTTAACTCTCATTTGTGAATGCTACGAACTATTAGTATGAAACTTTGTACAGGGCAAGGGCGACCGCAGATATACATGGCCACTCAAATTTCTAATTCACCTGAAAAGTACCATTTACATCTGCCCAAACAAAGTTAATAAAAAAACTTCATTAATTTATCACACAAATAACCTTTTCGGTACAATGGTACCGCCAACAAGAACACGGAAGAAACTGACAACCGGATACAATCAACGATACAAGGACATGTTTCGCACGGGTTACATAAATAGCCCATTAACTCAAGTTAGAGTACATCCTCTCTCTTTTTTTATCATAGTTAGAGAAACATCCTGAGATTAAGACAAAGGAGACATATAATAAACTCATTCAAGTATCATGAAAACATGTGTGGTTACGGTTCAAAGGAATGGAAATACAAATACGGCTATTGGAAGGTAAAACTAGCTTGTTCGCCTGGCTGCTTTGCAGCAGCTACAGTGTTTCAGTTATTTCTTCTGCAGCCGCTACAGTGTTTCTGCAGCAGCTACAGTGTTCGCAGTTATTTTTCTGCAGCTGCAGCCTGCCGAACAGCGGCATCAGTATCTAATTTTCGTGCATTGACAATGTGCCTTTTGAGGCCACATTTTCTCTGACAACTGTTTGAAATTGCAGGGCTAACAGAGTAGTAACTAGCCGGTGACGATGCTTTACATTTCTTTAGAGGTCATACGATTTCTTTTTTTTTGGTTGATAATGTCCTCTGTTCTTTTTTTTAGGGCTATAATGCCCTCTGTTCTTGTACGTATGTGATGATCGGAGTAGAACAACGTGGGAGCACACCATGTGTATATGGCCAGTGCTGCCGTCTGAAGAAGCATACGGAATCAGCAATTATTTGTTCAGTCCAAAAGAGCCGTTGATCTGTACTAGCACACGTTATTTAGCTCGAACAGGCGGTGATAATGGACATTAACGGTACATCTTCTCCTTTCCTTATGTTTTCTCAATCTGATATGGGCATCGCCACAGACACGCGAAGATGATATACGCACCCACCGAGTGCACTTACATCAGGAAAACAAAAATCAAAATTACAGTGATTAGTACTCAATCTCATTTCCACCTGATAAACACCACCTAGACTTGTTCATGTGTACTTTTGCCAACAGAAGCACTTTTGCAAAACTACTTGAAATTTCTGTTCAAACTACTGTGCTACAGGAGATTAACAGGAGTGTCTGCTTCCTTCAAAAAGGAAAATGCAGGAGCATCTGTCCCGTCGCACATGGCAGGAAGCGTTCCGTTTTCCTTTTCAAATCCCAACCCTTGAAAGGTCCAATCAGTCAGTCGATCAGGCCGTCCATCACAGGTGACATCCTATTCGTTACCCAGGAGCTAGAGCTAGCTAGGCCACCAAATCCGGCTCCTAATCCGGCACGGCTGCTAACTGATGATGGTTTTTAGGGGCTAAAATTTTAGCTCCTCACATCAAAAAGAATTTTACTATTTAGAAGTATTAAATAATTTAATTATATTTTTTTTTCAAATAAAGGCTAATTTTCGAGACAGCCTAATTAAGCTATGTTTCACTATAGTAATGCTACAGTAACCATCTTCTAATTATAGCTTAATTATCCTTATTAGATTTATCTTGCGAATTAACACATGGTTCTGCAATTAGTTTTGTAATTATACTTTAATTAGTACTCTAAATAGCAATAGTTAAAATTTGGAAAAAAAAACAACACCCGCAAGGCAAAGGAAGCTAGTACAGTACGAGCACGTCGAGCAGCATCCATGAAGAGTGCTACTGCTAGACTGCTGGCGGCCATGCATTGATCATACGTACGTACTCCTACACACGATAAAGAAGAACCAGGAACCCTTTTCCAGGTCCAATCATCAGATCGGGTCCAACTAATCCCAACCCCACATGAACCCATCGCTTTCCTCTCCACCGGCGCATCATGAGAGATCTAGCAGATCGCACACCCGAGCTATAGTCCTTAGTCGTCGCATGCAGCTGGTAATGGCCGAAGCCGCCGCCGTGCATGATGCCGAGCAGGTAGTCACGCACGGCACTGCAGCGCGCGCTTGGACTTTTCAGTTCAGGTGCCCGGGAGAACAGGCCGCTTTCCATTCATCAATGGCGCCGCTCGGCTGGGAACGGAAAGGGAGCCGAGCCGGACGGCCGGACAGGGAGCACGGGCGCGAGGAAACGCCGGGGACCAGGGCGAACGGGTCGCTGCTGTTGTATCATCTCGCGTGTCTGGATGCGCGTAGCTGATGCTGCTTGCCCTCGAGTGTGGACAGCAGCTGTGCCTGTCTCTGAAGCCCTGGATGTGATCCTGGGCCGTGTCGGCAGCAGTGGGCAGTGGTACTGTTCCACGAGTTCGGCTCCGTTTCCGGATAACTTCTGAATACACGCTCGACGGCTCGAGGACATTCACAGTGAAAAAGTTCTTGTCGCCGTCTCGTCTGTAAGTGGAATCTGCGTTGGTTGGAACGCAGAAGGTGAGAGTTCTATGCTGCTATCGGTCGATGAGAAAATCCGTGCCAGTGAAAATTGACATCGATCGGTATGTCACCGACTCGACGCACGTCTTGGCTGATCTGCGTTTCTCTATCCTGCAAGGCTGCAAATGCTGTTGCTAATGGTCTTCAGAGTTGCATCAACTGAAAAGCTTCTATCCCCTTCCATGATTTTATTTTCTAAATGTTTGTGAGCGTACTTTAGTAGTACTCCTACTCTTGATTACGCTCCTGTACCTACCCCTGATTATAGTAAGTGCATCAGACAAGTTAATGAGCCAAGCTGTGCAAGAATCCGTTGATTGATGCACCGTTGCGCAATTTGAAGTTTGAAACGCTCTGTCCTGTTGCTCAGGTTTAGTAGAGCGGCCATTCAATTCAGTTCATGCAGAGCTTTACGTTGTCCGTCATTTTCATTGATTGCCTCTGTATTCATAGGTGATAGCGCGGCTAGGCAGAACTCATTTTTTCTTCATTTAATAATGTCCAAGAATCATAGTTTGAGACTGTAACTTTTATTTTTCTTATTCAGTTTAAATTTCTTAACATTTTGATTAGTTGTTCGGTATTTCTATTCCGGATCCTTGCTTGGCTCGTGCATGCTTTCCTGCATTTTCTAGCATCCCAGTGCAAAAGTGGAGCAACACCAGCTTCATCCAGGGTCGATGTTTTTTCTCCCTCTTCCCGCTCACAAAACTGATCCGTCATGGCATCATTGTAGATTCAGGTAGATGTTTTTTGACATCCGTAGATCCAATGTCGACGGTTTGTAGATTCAATGGTGGACCCAGGTAAAAAAAAAATAGTTATCGTGTACTTCTTTATTGACCGCCACACGCACTAATTCAAATTGCACGCACCCGAATGGCACTCTCTGGAACATAGCTTGTCGTGCATACTCCATGAACTTTCATACAATGTCGGTTACTATTGAAGATCGTCACACTTAAAGGTTAAGATCTGAATGTTAAAAGGTATTCGATGGATACATTCTAGGAATTTCAATAAAAAAATTGAGACATACTATATAGGAAAAGATGACAACTCTGATTTTTTACACGATGCCAGCAAACCTCGATTCTAAAGGACTATAATTTTCTTGTGTAAATATGGAAATTCTGGCAATACTAAAGAAACGTTGGCGGTTAGTAAGAGGACAAAGAGCTCAACTGAAGAAAAAGAATCCAAATCCATGTTACCACCTAAACTATATGTTTTCGCCCAAGCCAATCAATCATTTTCACCCTTTACTCATTACCCTTAACCCTTTTCATGTTTGTGTTAACAATTACAAAAAATGATATACTATTCCTATGGACATAGAGAGAACTTTGCTTGTTTGCTGGCTGCCTAGCTGCTCTGCCGCATGCAGGTTCCCTTGCGGAACATGATGCACGATAGCAAAGGTATATGGGCGCCTGGGCCTTTTTTTCTTTATCATTTCAGCTGTTGTTTTGATTTTTGTTTCGCCTGCTTGCGTAGCGGTAGCAAGTTGTATGTAAGGAGCTCCAAAAAAAATATGATTCTTGGTCCGTTTGGTTATGTATCCGATTCAGATTCCATCGCTGTTACCAAAATCTGTTTGGAAATCCAAAGAAAGAGATGCAATTTGTTTCCTATTCATATTTGTTTTCCTTTCTTCGGCAGCTTAAAGTTTAGTAAGAAAGGAAATTAACAGTGCAATCAGAGATTTTCTCAGGCCCAAACATGGTACGTTCTACACGGACTACATGAACGTACTAATGCATGACTCCTATGATATGTTCCACACAGACTCTTCTTTAGTTTCTTTTTTTTCCTGAATTTAATTATTTCGAATTTATGATAGGTTGTGTTGTATTTAACCGTGAATCTTTCGTCTAATCTAGACCGTTGAATGTTCATAAAATCCAACGGTTCAAATCTTTCTTTTTTTCTGATTAATGTGGTAATTTCGTGGCCTTGAGAGCGAACGTGGTGACTCCTTTTTCCCTTCAAATACTAAGATAATAGATTACCATGTGTCTACACAAAATGGAGGCCACATATTCTTCTCTTACCGAGCGAATGATGTATATGTCCCCTCTCTTCAGCTTCTTCTTTCATTGCTCCACATTTTGCAAATTTGCGTAGACTGTTCTTTAAACACGCAGGTCTTGACCTCTAGGATTCAGAGCAAATTTAGCTTGTAGTGATCTCTAGGAGTATATGAACTTCTTTAGAGATCTTCTTTAAACACTCAAATTCACGCATGCTTCTTTTGATTTCGGACATTCAGGCAGACATATTCTGAACTTCCTTTGATCATGTTCGTTTTCTGATATATTTTTGAAGCTACTAAATCGTGGCAGGCAGTGAATAGGTTTCCATGCGATACTTGCTAGCTTAGTATGGGTAGCAGTTTGGTACGCTTCTCACCTGCAGTTTGGTACGCTTCTCACACAGAAGTAGAGTACCTTGTAAAGCAAAATTCAGTATAGTAATCAAACAGCTTATGAAAATGCAGTAGCCTCTGACACTGACACTGTCTTTCCTGAATCCGTCGCCCCAAATCATAGAAGGAACCAACCCCGCTCGTGTCACCGTTTTCATCATGCATTGGGTAATAGTTTTCAATTAAATCGAGTAATATAGTTATGCGGAATTATGCAATGTTACTCGCCGCGCCGGACACTGATCGGAAAAAAAGGGAAACTTATTTGATGTACGTGGGCCGTGATCTGTTATTATTGGGCTACTCTGATGGTCTGGATGGGCAATCCGGCGTTGTAGAATTTTCAGCCCGTTTCTTGTATAAGGACTTCCCTTATTAACCACTCTTGTGCTCCCCGACCCCAAACCCTAGCAACCCCGTCGTCCCCCTCCCGCCTCCGCCGCAAAACCACACGATGGAGGTCGACAGGGCCACGACCGCCGCCGCTGCCGGGGGCTCCTCCTCCTCCGGCGCGATGGCGGTGGACCAAGCGGCGGGGGGGGGGGGGGAGGCGCGGTTCGATGCAGGCCTCAGTTCCGGAAGGTGGTCGTGCCGCAGCACCGCTTCGCGCCGCTCAAGCGCTGCTGGCTGGAGATCTACACCCCCGTCTACGAGCACATGAAAGTCGACATCCGCATGAACCTTAAGGTAAGAGATCAATCCAGCACCGAATTCAGCTAAACGTCTGTAGGATGGTTGTTCTTGATTCTTGAAGCTGTTTAAAGCCTTGTATTAAAGGGAACATGTAGGTTTTTTATTCCCTGCTCAGAATCGTGGTTGAGGCTGTGAGTGAATGATACGGGTCAGTTGGATCAACTTTATTATAAATGTTTGCTAATGCTAAAAGGATCCTTGGTGTGAACGTTAACTAACTGGTTGAAGCTTGTTATGCTTGACGATTATTATTGGGTACTTTAATTTAGTACTATAGTTGCTAAAGTGGTGCTCAATCGAGTAATTTGACACTTCACCTGGTTCCGTAAAGTTAAGAATTGTGACCACGGTAGTATGGCCTAACAAAATCTTTACTTATGTGTGACACCATAACTCAAGATAACAGTTTTGGGATTGTTAAGCTGTTAGCTGTTTCGAGCTCAAATATGTATTTATGTCTTCTCATATAATTTGAGCTATGCAGCAAGTATTTCTTTTTATGCATTTCCCATTACGGTGTTGAATGCCTAAATTTCATCATGCCTGATCAGTAGCTCATCAAATAGGTTTTCTCTGTTCCAGGCTAGGAGGGTTGAGCTGAAAACAAGGCAAGATACACCAGACGTGAGCAACCTTCAGAAATGTGCAGACTTTGTGCATGCTTTTATGCTTGGGTTTGACATTGCAGATGCTGTTGCCTTGCTTCGTCTTGATGACCTGTATGTGGACTCCTTTGAGATCAAGGATGTGAAGACACTCCGAGGGGAGCACCTGTCGCGTGCCATTGGCCGCCTATCAGGGAAAGGGGGCAAGACCAAATTTGCCATTGAGAACTCTACCAGGACCCGTATAGTCATCGCTGATACAAAGATCCATATACTTGGATCCTTTGTTAACATCAAGGTTGCTCGGGATTCACTTTGTAGCCTTATCTTAGGTTCTCCTGCTGGTAAAGTGTATTCTAAGTTAAGGGCTGTGTCTGCTAGGTTGGCCGAAAGGTACTAAATGGGTTTCGGTTTTGTCATATGGTTGCAGTTTTGACAGCATGATATGTTGTTACAGTGGCTGATTTGTGTGCCTGGGTTAAATGTATCCTTTTGGAAAACAAGCTTAATGATGCTGAAAGATGTGTAACGATACACCTTGTGTGCCTTTGTGCTTATTTCAAAAACGGCCTGAGCTATGCTGCACCTTATAGTCTTGTGTTTTATTGATTCTTGATAAAAAGTGTTCATTTGTTCACTCTCAAGTTCTTCATCTTGTGCTTTATTTATTCTTGATAAAAAGTGTTCAAGTTCCTGTGTTTTTTTTTGCTGTAATTTCATATGAAAGATTCTCTTTCAATCTTTTCGTAGTTTGAACTCATGTCCGTTTCAGCTGTAGCCTGATAGGAGTAGAAGGTGCGTTAAAATTGTGGCTGTCAAGTCTCGTCTCGTTTGAAGGATCAAGTTAAAACTCATAGCCAGATAAACACTATGGTGGATGAATGGAACAACACTCGGTCGTTCAATATTGATATTGAGAGTGTGATGACGCTTGCTCCGAGTCCACATCAGTAATACTCCATTGTATTAACTCAGTTGATCATCCAAGCACTTGGATTGAGCTCACTAAGCGATCTCGGTTTGGCCAACGCGTCATGCAACTACAATGGTAAATGCGTTTGCATTTAGAGAGTGCAGCCCAAGTGAATGTCTCTCCATCCTGTCTCGTGGATGAACCACCAGACTCAATCCTAGGAAGCTTCATGCAACCACCCACCCTGTTTTCTGCGGTGCAGTTGAGAGATCAGGATAGAATTGCGTAAGTGCACTACAAACGCATCAATATCCAGCTCCTACGGTAGATGGAAATCACATCTCGAAAGTCCTATGTGAGCGCCACAAGCGGACAACACGGAGTCTCCATGACAGACCAGTGCCACACTGAATATATATCATCGTATCTAACTCAGAACAAAGAAGAAAACAGGATATACATTTAAGACAGGTCACTGGAAATCTTGAGCCCGTTGCTATGCGATGAACTGGATACCCACACTTTCAATGTGCTGGAAAAGCAGTCGATTGATGTGCTGTAACGGCAGCAAAACAATACATATAATATAGTTGCTATCATCAAAATACTCCAGTTAGATAACTTAAACATAATAAAACCGAATCTAGCATACAAATAATAGTTGCTATTTCGTGTCAAGCATTCCTCCAGAAAAATAAAACCGGATCTATCATGGTTTTACAGGAATAATGGAAATCTAGCATTTGTTTTTGGTATTTGCTTCTACTAGCTATATAGCCACCATCGAGAATTCATGATGTGGGTGTTGTATCACGCTGGTCGTGGCATCTAGTGACGCACCATCACGACATGCCTTCTGGCTTCAACAACCGCTATAATACAACATTTCATGTTTCATTGTGGAAGGGATGAGAGCCACAAAAGAAGCCACTCAACGCGAATTGATTGAAGACTCTTGTACCCTAGCTTCTCTGTATTGCCTCATGCTGACAACATCAGTATCCCACAACAAAGAATTACCCATTGCACAAACTCCAACTGTGGCCAAAACGTGGGTCACACGAATCTTCTAGCGATCACTTGGTCCCGCCACATGAATGTTTTAGTTGTCAATCGAAATGCTCTCGAGTCAACCTCGTTGATCTAGGACCCTTTGGTGCATGTAGTATTTCAGGCTAATTGCTTGAGCTTTTCGCAGATGTCACTTTGACAAAGTAAAGATATAGTTAGTTATCAGTTCTTCCTTTTGAAAAGGTTATGTGATCAACACATATCACACATATCATTATGTGATAAACACATCCAAGCTTATGTGATTGCAACACATGGTAAAATATTTAATTGAAAACATAGAAGCTGCATTTTGGCCATTATATGATCATATAAAAGCGTGATTCATGAAAGAAAATAAAATTAGCAATAAATTGTGCCCTTATATGTTTGTATAATTGTATGTTATTGACATAGTCTATAGCCAAAAGGGGCCGTATGACGTAGGGTGGCGTAGCGTTTAAAAATATTCTTCGTAACGCATCATATAGGCAACATTCTTTCCTCAACCAGAACTAATTAGGAAGAGAAACCTAAATAATAAGCGGAATTTACTTGAGTCTTTGATTGAGCTGCGGTCCTAAGTCTGGAGCTGAGGAGATTTGCACTTTTGCAGCAAGCCGGCCGGTAACAACAACTGGTGGGAGGCTCTATCTACAACATGATGGAATGCAAGCAAGATTAATGCCGTACGGGCCCTTTTGGCACAAGGCCCATGCCGCTAATCATGCGTGCCATACAACCCCTTTTGGCATAAGGTCGATCGTGGGCCGTGACACCTCCATTCACCATGACTCACACCGACCACTAGAACAGTAAAAAAAAACCATGTCGAGGTCATGCATGGCACGTTTCAGTTATCTAGTCTTTACTACGCGTCAAGAGATACACGATTCTTCCCGATAACAAACAAGAGACACATGAAAGCTTCAGATAGAAGTATGCAAGAAAATACCGATCGCGTTGATCTCCCACCACCAATAGCAACTCGAAAGTCCATCAAGAACCTCCAACGATGCAAACAGATCGAGACTCACACCGACCGCTAGAACCGTAAAAAAAAACACGTCGAGATGCATGGCACGTTTCAGTTATCTAGTCTTTGCCACGTGGCAAGATATACACGATTCTTCCCGAGAACAAACAAGAGACACATAAAAGCTTCAGATAGAAGTATGCAAGAAAGTACCGATTGTGTTGATCTCCCACCACCAATAGCAACTCGAAAGTCCATCAAGAACCTCCAACGATGCAAACAGATCGAGACTCACACCGACCGCTAGAACCGTAAAAAAAAACACGTCGAGATGCATGGCACGTTTCAGTTATCTAGTCTTTGCCACGTGGCAAGATATACACGATTCTTCCCGAGAACAAACAAGAGACACATAAAAGCTTCAGATAGAAGTATGCAAGAAAGTACCGATTGTGTTGATCTCCCACCACCAATAGCAACTCGAAAGTCCATCAAGAACCTCCAACGATGCAAACAGATCGAGTTGCTCCTTCTTTTTTCCTTGCGCTCCCCCTCCCCCTAGTAAAGGCGGCGAGGGTAGTGTCAGGCAGTACACCAATAAGCATTTATTAATTGGGGCGTGTCAGTTTCATTATTTTTTTTGGCAGCAACCGCCTATTGTGGCATTTTTTGGATGCGATGCTTGCTGCAGCTATAGATAGAAAAAGGGGCGTATGACATGGGTCTGTTGAAGCACAACCCGTCAATAGTAGGATCGGCACGGCACACATGATTAGTGGGACGTGCCGACTTGTGCCAATCAAGAAGCTAATATCTCAGTTACTATGTACAAACAAACATATATCAAAGATAGCAAGGTAACTAGATAGTGTTGCTCCTTTCATGAATTGTGTACAAATTTTGTGTGCCCGTGTAGTCCTTTCACAATCTGGCACTAAAGGCTCACCACGAACACCTAGCCGGTGTAGTCCTTGTTGCCTTAGACCAAAGGTAAGAAACCAACACCCATATCTATGATCACACTAATTCTAAAGAAGGATAGATGCTTCACAATCCTCTTAAGCACCAAGGTTTCAATTGCTCCTCTTGCTTCATTTTGGCTTCCTGCTGCAGTAGCTATAAATGGCCAAACGGGTCGCACATGATAGGCTTGCACGGGTCCTTTGAAGCACGACCCATTAATAGTCGGGCCACCACAGCACACGTGATTAGTGGGCCATGCCAACTAGTACCAATCCGACAGCAAAGAGCGACCCATGGCATGAACTCAGACGTGTGGCCAAGACATGTGTCACACAAATATTCTGGCGATCACTTGGGCCTATGAATGAGTGTTTTAGTTATTGATCAAAACGCTCTCGAGTCAACCTCACTGATCCATGACTGTTTGGTGAATGTAGTATATTTCAGGATGATTGCTTGAGCTTTTTGCATACGCATCACTCTGGTAAAGTAAAGATATTGTCAATTATCAGTTCTTCCTTTTGAAAATATTATGTGATCAAAACAGAGAACATACTATATCATTATGTGATTAAAACATGCAAGCTTATGTGATTGAAGCACATGGCAAAATATTGATTGAAAACATGGAAGGTGTGTTTTGGCCATGCATCTCTGTGTGTGTGTGTGAGAGAGAGAGAGGTTTTTGTTAGAGTCGGGATTGAACTAGCCGAATTGATTCCTCCAACCCTAGATGGGTGGGTATATATATCCAACACACATGGGCCTCTGTATGGGCCGAACACACTCCAACACCCCCCCGCAGTCTGAACTAACCGTCGCAGCGGTGTTCAAGACTGGACACAAGAAAGAAGAACTCACACCCCCCC
>LAPY01002736.1:33525-45035 GCA_000970635.1 Eragrostis tef
ATTATACGAAGTTATACGATTGTGCGAACCAAAAAGAATGGTGATTTTGGGTTGTACCAAGTCTGAAACCGAGTGGATTTATTTTTTGTCCCATATTTTTCTATTGTATTTTTTTTTACTGGGAATCGAAATCTTAGGTTGATCTAAAGGTTATTTAGATTTCTTTACTATATTTAGTACAATTGTTATATGACACATGGTTTTTTTTATAGGATAACCACGTCCTCGAGCCCGAGGTCTGAATTTTTTCATAATAGTACTCCTATTGACTTCGGCTTTTGTTATGAATAAATTCGCTTTGTCGAAATCCCTATAATGAGTAGCATTTGCTGCTGCCGAATAAACCAACTTTAAGATGGGATAAGATGCTCGATAAGGCATGAGGTTCAGTATCATAACGGTTTCTTCATAGTAGCGCCATCGAATCTCATCAAGAACTCTTTGTGCTTTGAAAACAGAAATATGTATGCGTTTTGTGCTTTGAAAACTCGTTCGAACTTAAGTAAACGATCAGTTGGAACTTTTCTTGCGAGTTCCTAATAGATTTTCTAATAAAAGTAATCCATTAGCCCGCTATTCCAGCGCTCGCCCGCCCTATCTATCTGCGCGGTGGCAGGTAGGGGCAACTCTATGTGATATTATTAATTAGTTTTTATAATAATTTTTATTCCGTATCTTGCCTCTCTCGTGATCAATGGTTCACGTTACAGTACCTCTTAATACTTCTAGCTACCTTGCAAACACCGTAAAATCTCTCCAATCGATCTGTTCCATAATGGACCTTCGACAACAGTGGCACAAGTGTAAAGATTGAGCTATTGCTACCGACCTTCTGCAAAGAAACAAATGACTCAGACTGGTCTGGTTATCATTTTGGTATTCTAGCAAACGAGCAGTAGCTTATCACACAGTACCAAATCCACAAGGAAATTAAGGTTTCTAAATAGCACCCATTATTACACCACTGGTTGACATGTCATAAGTTTAGTCTGCAACCATTATTACAGGCTCATGATACGAGAGCACAAAGTTCCCCATTGTAGGCTGGAACGGCAACTAAAGTTTATATATAAAATAATGCCGGGAGAAACGCAAGCGGCCAAGCTGATGGAATCCCTTCAAAAGTCTTTGGTTTCTTAGCAGCTTCCACAAGCACTGGACCTCGGTTTTCTCCCTGTAGCAGATAGCAAGAAGCGGCCCAAGAGTTAGTACAGTATCATCACGAGCCGAGCCACTATCAGTCAAGCTTAAACGATCGTTACCAATGAAGAGTAAGAATACCTGCTAATACTTTTACTCAACTCTGTAGAAGATGGGGTGGCAGTTCACCAACATATCTTTGACATTCTCAATTCGGTCCGACATGATCCTGATCGCCGACGACACTTGCCGAGGGCACAGGCCAGTACCACGGGCCAGCTTCATCGGGGTCTGGAACCCCGCAGTCATCACAGTGCTCCCAGTCTCTCCAATGGCAGCGCTAGTCTGTGCTGCGTCGGAGATGGGAACTAGGAAGAAGCCGGTGGGGTACAGGTGGACGTTGTCCATCTCTTGGTCGCCGCCGGGGGTCATGATCTTGTCTATCAGCTGATCGTCGAGGGAGGAGTAGACCAGGAACGAGCCAGATACGTCGTAGCTGCTGTTCTGGAGGATCATCTTGGTGTCCCCCACGTTGCCGTGCTGAAACTATATTCGCAGAAAAAAAATCGTATAACTTCGTATAATGTACGTCGTAGCTGCTGTTCTGGAGGATCATCTTGGTGTCCCCCACGTTGCCGTGCTGAAACTATATTCGCAGAAAAAAAAATAGTACATGAGAAATCACGATTCGAACAAACTGCATTCGTGTCAGTGGTTGTTGGTGAAGTTATGGTTACCTTGACATGGAGAATGGAGATGGAGTCATCACTTCCGACTCCATTGGCGACACAAACTTCCTCCTTTACACTACCTCCTTCCATCAGGACGTCCCACTGCCATTGATCAACCAAAGGTAATTCAGTCAGACAGGGCCAGGTAGGCTGCATTGTTGCTATGAGGACAGGAGAGACCAATTTGACATGAGGCCATGTGTTACCTTGACACGGAGCAGGTTATTCTTGAGCAGGTCGAACGCCCTCCTCATGGGCACCGGCAGCAGGAACGACGCGCTCGCGCACACGACGGCGGTGTTACTGCCATCGTCTTTCCTCCTGTACACAACCTTGACGTCTTCCTCCATGCCTTTTCCGCACTGGACAGTCCAGGCCTCTGCAGGGATGCCAGCGATGCCGCCGGAGTAGTTGGCGAGCAGGGTATCCGCCATCTTCAGGATGATCTGCCTCCACTTTGTACCGGCTGAAATAAAGCATGGGACAAAGTTAGTTTCTTTGAGTTAGTCCAGTCGGAGGTGAGAAATTCAGACAGTATTATTCAGATATTTGCAGGTTGCCATTACCTCCCATGGGACTGTTGGTGACATGGTACACGTCCCTGATCCTTGCGCACTGCCGCGCCATGCTCACCACCCAGCGCCTCGCTCCGAAGAGGAGACTGGTCAGGCACGGCTTGAAGAGGTCATGAATACCAGCGTCATCAACACGAACATGCTCGATCGCAGTGATCTGCAAAGAAATTATGCGAACAAATTAATATGGTACAATACAATGAATATCAGTTCATGCTGATCCCCATCTGTCATACCTTGCAGCTGTCGGGCTTTATGGGCTGAATCAGTAGTCCTGATGGCAGCTTGCGGCACTTGAGGAAGTTGCCTGCGACGTTTTCCACAGATATGTCGATGATAGCCGTGGCTCCATTTTTCAGCTTCTTGCAGCAGCGCAAGAACGTGCATTTCCTCGCCGGGATAAGGGGCGATGGGAACACCACCTCAGCCGTCAGCTGTTTTTTCCAAGTTCAAAGACAAAACTAATTTCTCAGAAACATTCACCTCGATGGTGTATAGATCCTCACGTTCATTTTATTTTCAGATGGTGTTTTGGCCACAAAAGAAAAATTCATAAAGAGATGAGCCGTACATACCAGCTCCATAGCCCCATCATAGCCTGCGTTACGATCAGAAGGCCAGTTGTAAACCTTGGTGGCTGTTCCACCGAACATGATTCCAGGGAAGTAAGTTCCATAGCTCTCCTGCAGAAGAGTCATTTCATATTTGAATCAGATTTACGAGTTGAAATGTCATCGTCAACGAGGGCAAGAAAGCTAGGTATGTCAAGATCAACATGCCACTCACAGCATCCATGAGAAATCCCACAACATTTTGGGAGTCCAGCATGACCACCGCATTGGCACGAGTGGTCTCCATCTTGAGTCCCATGGCACTGTTTTGCCATAGAAATGCCTGGACATAAGCCATCTTGTTCAGTGTTTCCAGTGAATCGCCAGAAACAGACAACCACAAAGGGCTACTGGAGCTGGCCAAAGCAGCAAACTTCTGCACCGTCCTGGCTATTTTGGCCAGCATTTGGTCACCTTGGAGCACAACCACACTTCCAGACGAGGATCCATGTTGGAAAACATGGCGTGGTGCATTTGAATTCATAGCTAGCTCAGAATTCAGACGCGCAAGCTGCCAATAAGAACATAAGACAATATTGGAACCCGAGCTTCATAATACTTTACAACTTGAGTTGCGATTCTATTGGAACAATTCTTAACTTTCATCTGGTAAAAACACAAGACGGGTGAGGGTTTCATGTGTCTAACACAAGCATGTTCAGGTCACTTCACATTTTTCCTAGAAAAAAATCATAACAGATTTGGAACAAAATATACTATACCTACAATTATGAACATGTTCATGTCACGTTACATTTTCTCTAACAAAATCCTAACAAATTTGGAACAAAAAAACGTTCCAAAATAATAGTAATAAAAAGATTATCTATTACCTCTTTGAGGTAATAGCTCATCAATCTAGGTAAATGAACGGTCTGTATTTATTCTAAGGTACCATAAAAACTGCCTAGTAGTACTAAATTCAAAGCCATGAGTTTTACCTCTTGCTGCATCCACCCATTTTCCAATTTCAACCTTTCAATCTCTTGGAGGATCGGGAGCTTTGTTGAACTACCACTGCAACTAGGACAGGTAATAGTCATCTTTGCCAGCTTGAGCCTTTTGTTTTCATCGTTAAGAATTACGTTCTCCGCTTTCAACCTGTAGTTCTCTTCTTTTCCTTTTAGACACTGTTTATGCGATGAAAGAGTTAAGAGCGTGATTAGTAATCCCGAATGGTGAAGCACCTCAAGTATTAAATATAAAAGGATGTCAGGGCAGCTCCAGATGTCAATATACTACCAATGCTATTGGGGGCTAGCCCTGATTTCAGTGATATTAACTAGCAAGTTATCTTATTGAAAACAAAATTATACAAGGCTAGCAGTAAACTGGTGGAATCAATAAATACTGACAAAGGTTAGCACTAAGCAGGTTTTAGGATGCACAAATAGTGACCAATAATAAGACTGAAACTTTCAGTGGTATATAGACCAGACCTTGACCTGTGTTCTCTTGTTCTGGAACCAAAACTTGACTTGATTCTCACTAAGGCCCGTTGTCTCACTCAGTTGTTGCCTTTCGTTTTCATTAGGATGTTCAACCGTACTGAAGAAGCTGATAGTTCAATATATAGAACCAAAGATAAGAGAAAACATGGTTTTTTAGCTTCGGTACATAGCAAGTAATACTCATAGACATGCTGTTATAAACCACGCTGCTGTTATTCTCCCTACTTGCATTTTCAACAATTTTTTTAGATAATGATTTTCAACAAAATATTAGAATACCTGTAAATTTTTTCCAGTAAATGTGCGCAAATAAAACTTTTAAAATTTCAGCGTAAAACAAAAATAATGTTTCATGAATTGCATAAAATTTATCTTGCAGATATTTCATCCTACACAAATGAAAAAGAATAGCTGGAAAGATGTATCACTAGACAAATAAAACATTGGTAACTTCTAGTCAATGATATATATATTTACTAGGAATGATACCCCTCAAGTATTTCTGACTGATGGCTTGTGAACCTATGGAGGCGCTTTTTCTTTGCCTGTGAACCATCCGGGCTATCACTTGGGCCCTCTGCACGAATCTGTTTGCTGTAGATGGAAACGCTCAAATCAAGCTCATTGGGTCTCAAGGTTCTAGCACCGTTTGTTGCATGTGGTATTTCAGGCTGAAAGTAAGGATAATATGACAAATTATTTAATTAAAAACATAGAATATCTGAGCATAAAAGTAAGAATACACGCAAGGTTATGTGATTAAAACATCACACATAGTTATTAGATTCTCAATCTTACCTAGACAATATCTCACTGGTACAGAAAAGAATTGTCATGTGAGCAGGGCGCTTCTGTTGATTTGGATCTTTACATGGCAAACAACTTTGGGAAATATATGCTAATAAGGTAGTCTGCGTGCTAGTAAACAAAAGTATATATGTTGTGGTCCACTGCTACAAACAAGGTGCTCGGGAGGCTGCTCTGGTTAGGTAGCATTTGTTATTTTCAGTGTCGTGTCTGCTATAGTTACCCTTGTGTGGATGGTGTTGTAATTGGACCAATATTTTCTTCTTAAATGAAATGATATCCAACTCTAGTGTGCATTCGAGATACAAAAAAACAAGGAAAATGCATGCAATTTCTTATTTTCTCAATCATATTACAAAGTGATTTGAAGCTTTCAATTGGTTCCCTGCTTTAAAAAGAAATTAAAAGATGAAAGAAAGGTGATAATGAACTATAAAAGCGTGATGCATGAAAGAAAATAAAATTAGCAGTAAATTTTGCCCTTATATGTTCCTATCTTGTTGAAATAGTCTATAGCTCAAAAAAGCGGGACCTGGGAGGCTCTGTAGTTTCGAGGGCCCTAGGGAAAGTTGGCATTGGGCCCTTTAATGATATATAGATATGTATAATTTACTCAACAAATATACATATATATAATGCCAAAATAAATAAATACAGGGATATAAAGCAACCAGTAACAACACATTTTTGGTTCTCAATAGTTAATCAAAGCATCACAATACATTTTTTTAAAAGCAAAACAGAGCTTCTCGAATAAGATACTAAAACTACAGATACCTGGAACAAGAAGAAAACTCTAAAAGCTCCATCATCACAACTTTTAACATTAATCTCATGCATTTATCACAAAATCAACTACTATGAACATTTCTTGATGCAAAAATATTAAGGATATAAGATCAATGGAAAATCATTCTTCTTAAATGGATTAGAAATTGAAACCTAGATGCAACGCGCCGACCGCTACAACCGTAAAGGAAAGAAGCTAAGGTAGATGTGTGCAAGACATACCGATTGTGTTGATCTCCCATCATGAACACCACCTCGAAAATCCATGAAGAAGATGGAAACTAAGTTGTTCCTTCCTTTTTTTTTCTTGCACTCCCCCTCCCCCCCTCTCCCCCCAATTAAAGGCGGCGAAGAAAAAAAGTTAGCACATATTAATTGGGTGTGATCGGTTGCATTAATTTTTTAGCAGCTACTGGCTATTGTGGCGTCTTTTGGCTATTGAGGCTGCAACAGCCATAGATGGCCAAGCGGGTCGTACACATCACGGGTTGGCATGGGCCCATTTAAGCATGGCCCATCAATAGTCGGGCCAGAGCATGACTATATATAGGACACTTTAAAAAAGCTAGCCATTACCAAAAATGCAATTTGCAATACTAATATAGTGGTCTAGACTAGTGGACTCAAACATCTATAAAAGTCGTTCCCCTAGGCTAGTTCATTGTATCGTACACTCACTACTGCACCGTATCATATTGTGACTCATTATCTTTTGTCTAGAGACTTCTACTTTTTTGTTCCTCGTATCCTTGTGCTTACCCTATCATACAATGACCACCTCTCTTTTGTCTAAATCTTCATTCCTCATCGTTTCATATAGTGACCAACCTATCGTACGTATTGTATGGTGACTCCATCTCACTTCCTCTCCTAACTCTACATTTTGCTTCTCTATACACCATCTGTTGATCGCATATGAAGCATTTTATCATATAATGACTTCTTGACTAACTATTCAGAAACTCGTGTCTTCTATCTTGATCCTTTGAATACATCGTGTCATAAGATGACTCCTTGATCCCTTACCAGAACACCACCCTTCTCACCGTATCCTACAATGGCTTACCTGATGTTGAATTTGACATCTTTACTTGATTTTCACTCCCAACTTCTCCAAACTTGGCTTCTCTTCTTCTTTGTTGTCATCCTATTTCCTCTGAGCATCCACACATCTCTACCACTAGTTTGACCTAAGAGAAACAACTTGATCCCATCTTGATAGTCCGATTTTTCATATGGATTCAAAGACTAACAACCAACCAAAGAAATCACACCCTCTCCAACTGCAATCTTCATCGACTTTGTGATTTGTCAAGGCAACCAATCGCCGTGACGTAAATTAGGGATAAGTTGATGTTGCTTCAACCAAACCTTCTAATCATGTAACAATAGAATAGTTCTTGCATAAACCTATTAGTCACTTGCATGGCTTCCACTCAATCACTAAAACATTCACACTTCGGGTTTTTTAAACTTCAACGATCATGAAGCTTACAGTTCTCAAACATAAAAGGACACTTAGAGAGAGTACTTTCTTCTAATGCTTTGGTAGACTTCCTTTAACTAAATAAGATGTGCCTTTTTCTTATAATTCTAGTTGGACGTCAAAAAATTAGGAATTTGCTTGTATGCCACATAAAAACTTTTAATACTCCTATCTCATATGTGATCATTGTCTCAGCGGCAGATAGGGCCGGGTATATGCACTGACATCTAGGCCTTGATGGCATATAAGGTGTTTTAGTTTTCATACATTTTCCTTTAAAAATATCTGTTAAAATAGGGTGTGGCTTTCCAATGGATAATATGCAGTTCATTAGGGAAATTTTCTGTGCAAGTGAGCTATTCGGTGCAAAGACGAAAACAAGTGACACCAACCACCAAATCTCGATCCAATGCTCCATATTAAGGTGCCCCTCACCACATCCACTTCTAAACTTTTGCAGAAAACCTCTTGCACTATAGATGTTCTCATATAAGGGTCGCAATAAAATTCGTGACTCATGAGCTGGCTCAGCTCGACTCGACTCAGCTAATTTTATTTTAAAATAAGTTGAGCCAAGTTTTTAGCTCGTTAGATTTTTTGAGCTAGCTTGCGAGAAGCTAGATCATAAGCCTAATGAGCTATATGTAATAATCTTAAATACCTATTTAGTGGCAATAACATATGCTTTGTTGGAAAAGTCTAAGAAATACTAAGAAGAAAATAATAATGTTGTGATTATTTTCTTTGATCCTATATGCAAAATTAGGCCTATTTTATGCATGTATTGTTGTTATTTTTTTAAAAAAAAATATTAAAAAGAATTATGTTTAAAACATAACTCGTTGAGCCATAACGAGCTAGCTTGTGAGCATAGTGAGTGAAAGTGCATGTGCATCCCTAGTGGGTTTTGGTGTATTGTATGACAACATGATTAAAGGTCTAATATTCTTTGTGAGCATTTGGACAGGTTGCAAACAATGGATGTACTATGTCTCTCATGTATAGACGTATAAATGTACAATTGTTTGAAGCAAATGAGACCATGTGACCAACTTATGATGTAAGCAAATTTCCGGTCAAGTTGAAGAATGATCAAGTGCTATATGTTATCTATGGTAATACATTTGGAAGCTTATGGATGATACAAAGTAATGTATGACTCAAATGGCAAGAAGGTGAAGGATTGACATAACTTGGTCGCGATGAATCATAGTTGGGAGAAGGACAAGAAAGAGTCTTGGCGCCGAGGCACCTAATGTATGGTGAAGGACAAGTTGAGTCGAATCTTGATGGACCGTTCAAGCTATATGGAGTATATGTTGCTAAGTATCAATTATTGTTGAATCATAAAGAATCGAGGTGACTAGAAATTGCAAGATGGATATTGATCTTATGTTTGAAAGATTCCAAGTCACAAGCTCAAGATGGTGATGCTCAAGAGAAGCTCATGTGGCTGCCCTCATGAAACAAGAATGAAAAGAAAGTGGCAAAGTCTAGTTCCTTATGTGCTCAAGTTATAAAAAGTCGTTTTATATTTAATCTTTAGTATAGGTGTGCCGCTCTATCAAGAGGGATGCTACATGGATAGCTTGCAAGTCTCAGTGCTCAAGAAAAACCCAAGTGAGAAGAGTGAAACACTATGGCCAACACTTTCACGTTCTCTATGTCCTGGCAAAACCGGAAGTTCCGGTTTAGCAGATTTGAATTCCAACGGCTAGTTCAGGAAAACCGGAGGTTCCGGTTTATAGCTTGCAAGTCTCAGTGCTCAAGAAAAACCTGAGTGAGAAGAGTGAAACACAATGGCCAACACTTGCACATTCTCTCTGTCCTGGCAAAACCGGAAGTTCCGGTTTAACATATTTTGAATTCAACGGCTAGTTGAGGAATACCGGAGGTTCTGGTTTACCAAACCGAAAGTTCCGGTTTCTACTGGCTTGTTTCCAACGGCTAGTTTTCGGAGGATGAGTATAAATACTCTTCCACACCCTCTCTTGGAGGGTGCTGACCATATCTATGAATATATCCTGAGCCAAGGTGTCCTAGAGCTCTCCTCAACCTCTCTTTGCGAGATTTGTAAGATTATAGCTAAAACTTTTGGATTGGATTGATAGAATTTGAATTAGAGAGCACAAGAGAGCATCCTCATACTTGAGCACTTGAGCATTTTGCCTTGAATCCGTGAAGCATTTGTTACTCTTGGAGGTGAAGCCTCCTAGACGGCTAGGCGTCGCCCTAGAGCTCCTAAGCTTGTGGTGAGCTTTGGGGAAGTTTGTAAATGGTCTGTTTCGCCGCTGCAAGAAAAGAAACAAATAGTGGAAATGAGGAAAGCGGTTGAAAGAGACCCGACTCTTGTGAAGAGCTTCCTCAACGGAGACGTAGGCAGCTTGGAGAGCAAGCTGCTGAACTTCAGAAAACAAATCCTTGCGTGCTTCATGCAGTTTGCGTTTGCTTTCTGTCTTCTTGTTACTTATATGCAAATCTCGATCTACTAGGTTACATGTGTAGTTGAGCTTATATACCCTGTGAATATTGTTGCTAGAACTCTTTTACATACCCTAATAGTTTGTATTCCATCTAGAGGGGACTGGGCATCGAAAACCATAGTTTCAGTTTTCTATTCTGAGAAAACCGAAAGTTCCGGTTAGCCAAACTTTAAGTTCCGGTTTTGGCAGTTTCAGTTTTCGCTGCAGTTTTGATTGCTTAATTTCGTTTAGTCGCCTATTCACCCCCCTCTAGGCGACATCAAGGGACTTTCAATAAGTCGACTTAAGATACAAGTTTAACTCGTTAGCATTAATGACCAAACCAAACTGGTCATTATCCTAACGAGCGAGTTGAACCGAACCGAGTCAAGCCTGCGCGACCCCTAGTGAGGTCGAGCCACAAACTCATTAATCTTTTCGATCCCATCAATGGTGTTGTTGCCCCAGTTAAGATGCCAGCGGCAAGCCTCCCGAATCACAGTGATGGGCCGATGGTGGCTGCAGCCCCATGTTCCTGACGCAAGTTATTTGTTCCCTTTTACCTCCTGAATCACAGTCTCTTCTCTTTGTGATGAAAACCTCTTCTGTCTAGAGGGTTTAGTGCAAAAGTGAGCATGTAGAATGGAAAGAGCACCTAGCACCACCTGAACCAGCAGCAGTTGATCGGGATCTGACGTCTCACGTTTTATGTTTACACCTTTGCACTGATTATCCCGGTTGCACCGAAAACTTCCCTGTTCATTAGCTTACACATTTTTTTTTGGAGGGGGGGGGGGGGACGGCACTCCTCGAGCCATGTGACTTGTCATCTTCTGCGTCGAACTCACTCCGATGTTTGCTATTGGTTTCGTTCAATGAGCCACGATATTCTTTAACTGTACGTTGTTGGTGCAAATTGTCTGCAGCTTAATTAGGGGCATCTAAGCATCTTTTTACAACGTTGCTATACTCCGACTGAGTCGCTTAACACATGTCCGATCCTAGCAATCATGCGCAATATAGTCATATAATTCCGGTTGTATACCTACAAAATCTCCATCTTTAATAGAATCACAAAAATTGGCTACCTTTGGAACGCCAAAATCCCAGGGGAATTACACAAAAACGCAATTTTACATGAGAAAAAATCAAAAAAAATCCTGCAATCTAAAGAGGCTTTAGATTTTACTGATTGACTCAAATATTCTTGTACATCTTCTCTCTTTTTTTTTTCAACGGAGCTACAATGTTACGTGCAAAAATTGTCACATTCACTTATAAATATCACGTGCACAAATTGTCACGTTTTGAAAGTAATAGCTAAAAGATTGTCTGGCTGTCCCCAAAAATTTCTTCCACATAGGTCGGGTGTGCCCCCTTCCAACAACTATGGAGGATCCTTGGCGTTGGAACAGACACGGACAGTGGCGGACGCAGGGAAGAGATCAAGGGGGGGGG
>LAPY01002738.1:16016-32561 GCA_000970635.1 Eragrostis tef
GCCGACGAGCGTGTACACGGCGCTGAGCAAGGCGGTGGCCGCGGCCATGGGCGGGACACCCAGCGCGCCCGCGTTCTCCATCCTGGACACCTGCTTCCAGGGCCAGGCGTCGCAGCTGCGCGTGCCGGCCGTGAACATGGCCTTCGCGGGCGGCGCGACGCTGAAGCTGGCGACGCGGAACGTGCTCATCGACGTCGACGACTCCACGACGTGCCTCGCGTTCGCGCCCACGGACAGCACGGCAATCATCGGGAACACGCAGCAGCAGACGTTCAGCGTCGTCTACGACGTGGCCCAGTCAAAGATTGGCTTCGCGCCCGGCGGTTGCAGCTGAAGGGGGCAGCTGGAGTGAAGCTTGGTTACTGATCGAAATGCATGAACATGTAAATGCGTGCAAGGTAACGAACATACTATTACTACATTTGTACACGTTACGCTCCAGGCAAATTGTACATCATTTATAGGTAACTTGGATGTTTAATTTTCTGCAATTTACTGAAAAATTTCTTCAAAAGTGTAAGGTTCTACAGCATACTATTGGTGTAAAAAGGTCAACAAACAGATGTAGGCCTTGGTCTCAATTGTTTATGTGCTTGAAGGCGAAAGCCTTTTGTTCATTTGGCATCACGTATTTTTCAACGAAACTTTTTCCTTTGCACGTTATTGCAAAAGGATAAACATTAAGGCCTTTTAGATAGGGAATATCGATCAAAATTCCGTTGAATTAAATTTGAAATAACAATAGGAATTCTACTCATCAAATCGAGGGTTAATACGTTGCCCAGACACTGAAATAACAACAGAAATTCTACTCATCACATCATTTTCCTTTATAGCTAAACTGCCTCATATGAATTACTGTGAAAATAATCTCACCTGTAGTATAGATTGCTCAATAGCAGCATAAGCATCCGTGTAAGCTACATATGAACCTCGAATGCTCTTATCTTCTTTTGAAAAGAAGGTACACATGGTGTGCAAGGCAACACATTCCTCATGCTTCAATATGTCATCCAGTCCTGACTGTCACTGAGATTAAATCAATTTATATTACTCCCTACAATAAGATGCTTTATGTTGAAAAATAGTAGCTTCCTACATGCAATTGCAACTGTATCAACGCATGTAACGTGTAGGGTCCTTCAAAAGACAGAAAGCGTAATTGTTTGAGACCTGATCTTGCAATCGAGAAGCTATTTTCTAAGTATGGAGAAACGGTAATTTATATAAGGAAAAACAGTAATTTAGTTGAAATGTTTAACATGCTCTGTTTACAAGTCATTAAATGTCACCTGTTGGTTAGGAAACCAATATCCACATAGGTAACCTTTGACACCAAACACTGAATAGCATCTCTGTTCCCTGTGCATGGTATCCTAGGTTGAAATGGAATTTAATAGGACTCTGTATTATGAAAGCAAATGGTGTAAAACTCCAAATGATGATTGAGTGTTTAATGATCTTTTGGGTCCATGTAACATGCAAAGAAGAAAAGGTGAAGCACTACATAATGGCGAGTTTGATATGATTGTTGGATGCTCTACAGCATGGATTATAGTACAGATAAAATGATTGGATTCATATTTCGACAACGACCAAGGAGCGACACCAGGAATCATTCAAAGTTGATTGGAAATGGATCGCCTTCAATCAGGGCCTATTAAGGCTATCGAAGTGATAGAGGAAATGACTGTGGTCTAACAGAAAATGTGCACTCAGCATGCACTAAGTGTCAAACAGTGTATCTGAAAGGGACCAAAGGCTTGCATGTGGGGGTTGTGGTAGTGGTGTTCAAGATATAAGGTAATACATATTGTAGGTTCTTTTGACTTGGAGTTACATGCGGCCTACACAAGAAGCTGCAAAGGGAAAAAAAAATTCAACATTGATGGATAGCTCAAAATGATATAAAATGGACAGCCATAGTACTAAAATAGGGAATATATACTGGACCAAACGCCATCTATAGTTTGGACCAGTGCGCAACTTTAATCTCATGGTGCTAGCGAGCTGGTCAGCACCAGCATGCTGTGATAATGGGGCAGTGCAATTTTCAAAATTGAAAGGTATAATTTAAATTATCTCTAGTGTTTTCGACAAAATAATTAAGAAGATAATACTGTCAGGCCTAACTGGGCCTATACGAATATATTCTGACCTAATCAAGGTACTTGTATAAGCTAAGAAGAATGCTTGCCGTGAGAAATTTGAAATCACATAGAAACTTTACTTCTGTTATAAGCAAGTAGCAATTTTACATATACAAATCGGTGATCTAGTAGTGATGATCTCCTAAACAAACAATCAACAACAGTGTACCTTTTCTAACACCTGCAGAAGAGTTCAGATCCCACTCAAGTACCTGTTCTCACATCTGCAGATCCTAGTCAAGTACATGCAGCAAAGTTGATGTTTCAAATAAAATATACCTTGCACACTGCTGACATCCACCGCCGGTATAAGAATAACCAAATGTGTACTGTTTGGCTATGTGAATTGAAGCCATGTTCAATAACACTAGATGTTCTAAGTTCTGAGAGAAATCTGCATCACTATTCAAGCTCCCAAATTATAGGTTCATCGCCTTCTTGTGGAAAGGAAACTTCATAAGTCAGAAACCTACATAAAAGGGTAAACTAAAGAAGAATAAGTCCTGCTCCAAAACTTCCTAGAAATGACGACAGTGATAGACTGTACGGATATAATATGCTTCCAGATAAACAATGGAGAGCAGTTCAGCAACCAAGGAAATCAGTAAGCAAACATATGAAAGTAGAAAACTAATAATACAAATATGTCCATTTGGAAACATTATTTGAACTGTAAAATGTTAAGCCGTGCTTGGTGTTTGAACTGTAAAATGCTCATCTGTTCTATCAGGCTATCAGCGTTGTGAAGATAGAACACAGATCAGGTCATAGCTCAAGTGATAGCCCTGTATCGAATTAGTTCTTGCATTTCCCTCATGGGAGTTCATGTAGGGATAGTAATGCAACAGTACAGTAACACTAAGAAAAATTCTACAGGTCATGCCAAGATAAATGTTACAGCTATTATCTTCTACCTGATTCCGAATAATCATGAATATTAAGATGTGTTTTTGAGCTTTGCAATGGAGGCTCGTAGCAAAAATTCATTCTTGAAAGATCTATCATGCCAACATAGCAAGGCACTGGCTCATTCTGAATCTGAGATAGTTGCATGATCATTGACAGTTGTATCTTCATAACTGACTTTCTTGGAAGCAGCCTCATCACGATTCTTAAATAGAGCGACATGCTTCTGGAAATCTTCCAACTCCTTCTCCAGCTTCTCAATAAACTGGCTGGTGTGTTCAAGAGATTGTTCATACCTATATTTCTCCAAGGCCTATGGAGAACAGATGCATATCATCAATAAATATAGGGATTACGTTATGATGATTTATCAAACAAGATTAGAAAACAAAATTCATTGGAATAAGCAGATCTGTTTTGGACTGGATAGAGGTTCTTACAGCACGAAACCATCTCTATTTACCTTCTGTTTAGAAAGAGTGTCAGGAGGTGACATGACCTTGGGTTGCACATAGTTCTTCCCTCGGTAAAAGATAATGGTATTATCAGGTTTGATATTAATGACAGTGCCTTTGCTGAGCCTTGTTAGTTCCTCTGCATATTCGTACACTTGGCCAGGCCGACAGGGCTTGCAAACAACCTTCACGGTCTCATGCTTCTTCCAATGCAGATGCATGTTGAGAATCACGCCACCAAATACCCCTCTTCTCCCAACAGGAACATAATTCTTTTTCTTCTCCCCAGTTCGCTTGAGGTAAAATTTTTCTTCCTCGGTCAGGATCTCAGGGTCGTGAACAGGCTCTGGCGTCCCCGGAATCTCATACTTTCTCAACTTCTCAATAAGCCATTCTTCCTTCCTCTTAGCCTGCATAAAGTTTGTCAATGTAGCTGTTCGTTATCTCGAAACAAGAATTCAATATCAGTGCAAATGGAAAACAAAATCAATAGAATTGAACAAAGTAGCAGAATGTGCCGAGTTCAACCTTTTCGAGCTTGTATCGGATCCTGACTTCAGGGTTGGGCGACTTCATCTTCTTCTTGGCCTTGAGGCGGTACCACTTGAGCTGGTTGACCTTGGCCTTCCTTGACATCTTCTTCGTCGCCGGCAGCTGCTGCCTCTGTTCAGCTTTCTGCTTCGAGCCCGTGTTTCCCACTGCGAACCGGGCAAACCGACCGTCCGTGTTCAGCGTGACGGCCGTGCTCCCACACCTCACAGGCTGGCGAAACCACCAACACCTCCGAACACTTGTCTCCCATTCAGGCTCCCCCAAAGAACGAGCCATGGAAGGCGACGAACTCGCGCCCCCATGAAATAGGTCCCGAGAAACACTGACAAGAAAGCACCCAATTCGGTGAAGTGATCAATAAAGGGGCGATTGAGCCTGAGAGGGCCGAGGCGACGAACCTAACGCAGGTCACAGATGCGGCAGGGATGAAGAAACGGCGCCGGAGAAGCCGAGGCGCGAGCGCGGCCATGGCGACGGGCGGCGAGGACCCGGCGGCGCAAAAGACTGTAACGCCGGCCGCCGGCGCCCAAGGGCATCGGACAATCCATGGGCCTCAAGACTAACTGGGCCAAAATGAAAGAGCTCCGCCGGTTAGAATGGGCCCAGCCTGGTTGGGAATACTCGGACATGAAGAGGGGCGCAGGACTCCATGTGGGGGGCATGGAACGGCGACACGACGCGCGCCGCGCGCCGCGCGGCGCCTCCCTCCTCGCCGCCACGCCACGCCACGCCACGCCACCACCACGCGGCACGCGACGGCCACCTCCTCTCGGCACATGCGCCCAGTGCGCCCTCGCCGGACGCGTTCCGCCGCTCGTCGGTTCAGGAATGGGTGCGCTCCTTTCCCGGAATTAATTTCTTTCAGTTCTTTCCGTGAAGATTTTGTTCTTGTTTTGAATGAAAGTTAGTGCAGATTACATGTATAGCGTTTATATCAGTGGACGAGTTTTCGCTGAAAGTAGAAAAATTGCTGAATCGTTGCAGCTGCCGATGGCAATCCCTTCAGCTTCTCCTTGACGAACCTCACGAACGGCGATGGTGGCAGCTATGGCAGCTACTACAGCCTTCCCGCCCTTGGAGACGAGCGAATCGGTATAGTGCCTGTCTCACCCAAATCATATTTAGTTACCGGAAGTGTCACTAAGCAGTTAAATTAAATGTTTGAGTTTGAGCCAGTTTCTTCTTTGTATTTGTACATTGCTCGGTATGAATAACACGGAGCAGAGTTGTCATGAGAAATACTTCATAATATTGTATAATACTTGAAAACACAAATGGGTGATCATGGTATACATAGGTTACTATGGATACATGTATACCATAACTTAATGCTTCCTGTGCCTTAAAAATGTTGGCCCCTGTAAGATGAGTGTTTTGGTAATTTCTTCTCCAGATAAACTTCCATACACAGTGCTTGTGCTTCTCGAATCTGCAATCCGTAATTGTGATGGGTTCCAAATAACAAAGGAGGATGTGGAGAAGATCATGGACTGGGAGAAGACCTCTACGAATCAAGTTGAGATACCATTCAAGCCTGCGCGCGTGATTCTACAGGTATGCATGTCTCGAACATTGTAGTTAAATTGCAGTCAAGAACTCTGTTCCGTGCACTGGGCTTTATACTGATACCACGAGATTAGGATTTCACCGGCGTGCCTGTCCTTGTGGATTTTGCAAGCATGCGAGATGCGATGTCTCAGTTAGGTGGCAATCCTAATAAGATCAATCCAATGGTAAGTTTACGTTCTAGTCTTTATTTGGTAATTTGGCATCTGTTACTATTATCCTTTTTAGTTATATACAGTGTGGTGCTCTGGCATTTAGATTCCAGCAGACCTTGTGATTGATCACTCAGTGACAGCCGACGTGGTGAGGTCAGAAAGTGCAGTGCAGGCCAACATGGAACTGGAGTTCAAAAGGAACAGAGAGCGGTATTCCTGCCTCAAATGGGGTTCTTCTGCCTTTCAAAACATGCTTATAATGCCTCCTGGTTCTGGCATTGTTCATCAGGTACATTCCAATAATTTATTTAAGTATTTTGAAATTCCCTTGTGAGGGTTATTTTCAATACAAATGGATGATTTAGGCTATGTGCAGGTAAATCTTGAATATCTTGGGAGGGTTATTTTCAATACAAATGGACTACTTTATCCTGATACCGTTCTGGGGACTGATTCCCACACTACCATGATTAATGGACTGGGAATTGTTGGCTGGGGAGTTGGAGGGATCGATGCTGAGGCTGCTATGCTTGGTCAGGTAAACAATCGAATTTTATGTTCTCTACTTTGTACTACCCAGTATGCTATAAAATTTTCAGATGATATCTTATTAGGTTGGTGAACAGAAATTTATTTGTTCTATTCTTCATAGTTGTCAGGAAATATGTAAATAGACATATACTTCCTTCATTCTTAGTTCCTTTGCACTTCCATTGGATCATAAATAACCGTCAGAACACGGATTTCACCACTTCAAAGCCCTCTACATTGATCAGTAAATGTGGATACATTTTTATTAAGTACAATACCCAGCAACATTGATATAGTTGGGAGCTGTACATGTGTCCCCATGGGCACAGTATGTCATACCATTATATGGCCTAAAATATCAGGGCTCTTGGGCATCTGAGTCTGGTCCTAGGTTTGGAATCTTCTTGCAGACGCTGGTCTAAGATTCATGCTTCAGAAGTTCATTCAAGGCAGTGTCCCGTCAAATGTCATTTTGAACCTACTGAATCCTCTTTCTGTAACACCATTTCCATGCTAGTATAATTTATATATAGGGAGGTGAAATCAGGTGCAGCATCCCAAATGCACTCATTGCAGGTGATACAACATTAACAGCACATCCTAAAAAGGCCTCAGCAGCATCCTTACAATTCTACTACGCTGCCATTGATTTCCTGCATTAGATATTGATTTTTACCAAGTCTTTGAACCGCAGTTATAGCAAAGTTTCCTATATGACGTATGTACCCAAATGATGTCTTACATTTTACATAGTCGACATTTTAAATGTAACTGTAATCTGATAGTCTGTTTAAGGGATTTTTTAAAAAATTCAATAAGAAAAACAGCATTCGAGATACTTGGTTTCACATTACTGGTTAGGAATTTTGATATATGGGAGAAATATGAGGTCGTGACGAGTGAGGGATATGAGGGGAAAAGCTAGCGACTGGCTGCAGACAGTGCGACATATACATAGCTAGCAAGTAATGTAGACGATTATGTTAAAGGTATGAGTCTGATTAGGAGTCTTGAATATGGAGTCCTTTTCCTATTTGTATTTGCATTCATGTACCCATATATATAGCCCCATGGGGCTACAATTCAGTACAAGTGCTATTCATATAACAGATTATTTACGACAAATCCCAAACCACAGATGGGCAAGATAAGGATGTCAGGGTCAGTGAGACTCCTGGCTATTAATTCCATCCATCAGTTATTAAGCAAACTTAGACCAAATAGACATTATGCTTCCTATTAATTGCACTATGAACTATAACTGACGAGTCGTCAGGGCATAAATTCTTCACCTTGCTTACAGTGTTGTATGTCTTGTTATTATCACTTTCCTTGCATATGTGAACAGCCTATGAGCATGGTGTTGCCTGGTGTTGTGGGATTCAAGTTATATGGAACACTGCAGAATGGGGTTACAGCAACTGATCTAGTTCTTACAGTGACTCAAATGCTGCGCAAACAAGGTGTTGTTGGAAAGTTTGTAGAGTTCTATGGTACATTCTTTTCCAGACTATTCATAATCTTCATCTTACCCCCGAATGCCAACAGTGATTATTTAGCCTTGCAGTTCTCCAAGTAAGCATTTACTGTCTCTTAGAATACTTAGCTTTCTTGCAAATCAAATGTAGGAAGAGGTATGGCAGAGCTTGCACTAGCTGATAGAGCAACAATTGCAAACATGGCACCAGAGTATGGAGCAACTGTTGGTTTCTTTCCAGTTGACCATGTCACCTTGGAATATCTAAAAATGACTGGAAGAAAAGATGAAACTGTGAGTATCATGATATGTTTATTCTGAATAATGATGCAAAATATACTTTGTAAAGTTGTTTGACTGTTGTTTTGAACTGAAAACGTACAAATAGGATAGTTCCATGTTGTTCTGATGAGTAACCATAATGTTCATGGGTAGTTTACTGATTATTCTTTCTTTGGTAGGTATTAATGATAGAGGCGTACCTACGTGCAAACAGAATGTTTGTCGATTATGATGAAGTAAGTTTGGTACGTCATCCTTCACAATAAGTTAGCAATATTTTCTGATGGGATTACAATTTTTCAGCCTCTAATAGAACGGACATATTCATCATACTTGGAATTGGATCTGAGAAATGTTGAGCCATGTGTTTCAGGTCCAAAGAGGTAAATTGGGCAGTTCCTTTCTGGTTAATTCTATTCGCGTGTACAATATTGATACGAAATCCCGCAATTGCAGGCCTCATGATAGAGTCCCTTTAAAGGACATGAAAGCAGACTGGCATGCTTGTCTGGGCAACAAAGTTGGTTTCAAAGTATGTTGATAAGGAATACATTGCAAATGTCTTTGTTAACAGTGTGCTACTTGAAATGCTTATAGTTGACTAGATAATACATTGAGTTATGTTCAAAATAGTTAGATAGTTGCATAAGATACAAAGGTTGATACATTAGTTTCAAACATAAAGTCCCTTGTGTTGAATTAATATTCGTGTCTATAACGTACCGTTGGATCCTACTATAATGTAAACCATGGGTTATGTTCCCAGTCCCAGCAAATTTCAAGTTAAGTTTCCTCTTTCTTTTCTTAAGCATTTCAAGTCGAACAGAACATTAGTATAACCGTAATTTTTGCTCTATGGAACGGAGCAAGGTTCTTTTCTTGTTGAGAAGCTGCAAGTGCGGATAATTTATTTTCTTTTTTAGGGGTACGGTGTTCCAAAGGATTTGCACAAAAAGGTTGTGAAGTTTGATTTCCATGGAATCACTGCGGAGCTTAAACACGGGAGTGTTGTCATAGCTGCTATCACAAGCTGCACCAACACCTCGAACCCTACTGTCATGATTGCTTCCGGGTTAGTTGCGAAGAAAGCTTGTGATTTAGGCCTTGAGGTCAGTACTTTTTTTAAGAGTATTAAGGTCATTATTCAGTATTTATTGCTCATGTTTCTTCTTTCTCCTCTCTTTTGGCCAGGTAAAACCATGGATTAAGACAAGTCTTGCACCAGGATCTGGAGTTGTCACCAAATATCTGCTTAGGAGGTAATTTTTGGTACAAGTCACTCGGCATTGGCAGATGCAATTCCTTGTTCCCCTTGTCAACCCCTGTTAACATTACATAATTTTCAGTGGTTTGCTGAAGTACCTGAGCGCTTTAGGGTTTGACTTGGTGGGCTATGGCTGCACAACGTGTATTGGCAACTCAGGGGACCTTGATGCAAATGTTGCAGAGGCCATCACAGAAAAAGGTTGTAACGTTTTGCATGTTTTATTTCTTCACTTCTCTCACTATATCATGACAAAACTAAACACTGTTGCGATCTTCTTTTTGCTAGATCTCATCGTGGCCGCTGTTCTTTCTGGTAACCGTAACTTTGAAGGCAGGATACATCCATTGACTCGAGCTAACTATCTTGCTTCGCCTCCACTTGTTGTTGCCTATGCTCTTGCTGGCACTGTAAGTGAATCATGTTTATGCTGTTGCATGATATATATTCAAATAAATTGTGAGTGAGTTAAATATTCTTTGTACTGCAGTCCAATGCATCCTTAGTTGGTATCCTGTATATTAATTTATTTGAGGTACGTTATACCCTGTGATGATAGACACAAAGGTGCTTATGATTAGAATGTTCTACTTAGGTTGACATTAATTTTGAAGAAGAACCGATTGCAATTGGAAAGGGCAATAGACCATTTTTTCTGAAGGATATATGGCCATCTTCTGAGGAAGTTGCAGAGGTAAGTAAACTTGCCTGACAATCCTTACTGATATTTAGTACTTTTAGCTATGAGAAAAAAAAGTACTAAATAGTTAGTACTGGCTTACCATTTAGTACATATGTATCCTCTCACGATACTTATGTCAGTTTAGAGGTGTAATTGCACTGTACTGTGAGTGGAATCTTCAGTGACTGTTTGGCAGCAGAAAGTGGAACTTATTTAATTCAGGTTTTAGCCAGGAATCCAACTAGTTTCTGGCCTCAAACGAGTGTGGCTCTAATTTTGCCTCCATAAATTTGAAATCTTCGGACCCTGACCACTGGATGTGTAAAATTAGAGCCCTTATGTCGAAACCAAACCGTGGTCTGCTTAACCTTCAAGTGACTGTTCTTATTGCAGTCACTAGCTGTTTTAGCGCCAGTCTTGTGATGTTGGTTTTGACTACTCCTGAGACTTCTAAATGATGATTCTAACTCTTGATTCTGTAAAGAATAGGTTGTACAGTCCAATGTCTTGGTTGATATGTTCAGAAGCACCTATGAGGCGATCACTAGAGGCAATCCCATGTGGAACGAACTAAAAGTTCCAACTTCAGCTGTTTACAGTTGGGATCCAAAGTCATGCTACATTCGCGAGCCCCCTTTCTTCAAAGACATGAGTAATGAACCCTCTGGGCCTCCTAGTATAAAAGATGCCTACTGCCTCATGATCTTCGGTGACAGTGTCACAACTGATCATATTTCACCTGCTGGGAGCATTCACAAGGATAGCCCGGCTGCCAAGTATCTTATTGAGCATGGTGTGAACCCCAAGGATTTTAATTCATACGGTAGCCGGCGTGGAAACTATGAAGTAATGATGAGGGGGACATTTGGCAATATTCGGATTGTTAACAAGCTCTTGGGCAATGAAGTTGGACCAAAAACTATACACATTCCAACAGGAGCAAAGCTATATGTCTATGATGCTGCCACGGTTAGTGCACTGGCTCAATTTCTGGTCCCAAGCGCTTTCCTTCTGCATCATTTATATATAATCATTAATTAGACAGCTCTACTGCGTTTACCTTTTGTTTACTAGTCTGTCTAAAGTTTAAGTACTGCTACAGTTTATTCTGTAATATGTTTATTGTACTATCCTTAGAGGTACATAACCGATGGGCATGACACAATTGTGTTGGCTGGTGCGGAATACGGGACTGGGAGCTCGAGAGACTGGGATGCAAAAGGCACTAAGCTGTTGGTATGGATTGTATACTATCGAAGGCATGCGTCTTGTGCTCGTCTCTACTGTAGCTAATGCAACAATGTAAATTTCACTGCAGGGAGTTAAGGCCGTGATTGCTAAGAGTTTCGAAAGAATTCATCGGAGCAATTTAGTTGGAATGGGAATAGTTCCGTTGTGCTTTAAGTCTGGAGAAGATATGGAGACACTTTGTTTGACTGGGCACGAACAGTACAACATTCATCTTCCAACTAGTGTACGTGAAATGCGACCTGGCCAGGGTATTGCTGTTACTACAAGTACTGGAAAGTCATTCACATGCACACTTCGCTTTGATACAGAGGTAAGTGACGGCTTTGCTTCTAATCATTTCATAGATGATGCTCTAGCCGGTCCATGTATATCTTCATAAAACAATAGTTATTTAGGTATGAGTAAAGGTATATCTCTTGAAGCTCCGCCAGTGGCTGATCGTGTACTGAAATTAAGTTAAATGGTTTTCTATTAATTTTGACTAATTAGTATGTAGATGAAAATGCCATTAGTGCACTTGCACATTGTGCATACTAGATATTTCATATATGCTAGTTTCCTCGTGCAATGGCGCTTTGGAATTCTGTTTGAGGAATTTTTTTACTTGATTTTGTAGGTGGAGTTGGCTTACTTCGATCATGGGGGAATATTGCATTATGTTATTCGGAAGCTCATCAATTCGTAATGTTTATACCTAGTTTTTTTTTCAAAAAAGAACGTTAGCACTTTTAAGTCACTAGTTCATGGATAAATAAAATAAAATAACAGCTCCAGAAAGAACCTTGGTAATTCAGTAAATGCCCTGTATGGTGTGTGAATCATATGATACTGTGTTTGAAATAATATTCTGATTTGCTTCTTGCATACAAGATACCATATTCCATGCAATGTATTGGGTGACAGTACATACACTTGCCTTTATGACTTAAATATATCTAAGTGTTCATAATCTGTTAGCGGTTTGTGGTTTGTCCCATCAAGTTCGAATATGATTATTATTAACCTGTCAATTTAGTTCTGTTTTGCTAGAAAGGGTAATTGGATCCTGACTAGGATTTTTTTTGCATGATATTTATTATTTTAAATAAGTCAATACATATCATAAAATCGGGGGAACATCGCCATATTTAGTTTTGTATCACGTGTATGTGGCTGCACAAATATTTTGCATGTATGGCAATCGGTGGTTGCATATGTATGTAACAGTTCTAATACAACCATGGTATTACTTGTTTGGAGGAAAACAAAAGGCTTTGACAAATATTCATAGAGGGCAAACCAAATAAAATAGCTGTGGTGCAATGCTTTTTATCATTCAAACGTTGAAGCAAAGCTATATGTCTATGATGCTGCCACGGTTAGTGCACTGGCTCAATTTCTGGTCCCAAGCGCTTTCCTTCTGCATCATTTATATATAATCATTAATTAGACAGCTCTACTGCGTTTACCTTTTGTTTACTAGTCTGTCTAAAGTTTAAGTACTGCTACAGTTTATTCTGTAATATGTTTATTGTACTATCCTTAGAGGTACATAACCGATGGGCATGACACAATTGTGTTGGCTGGTGCGGAATACGGGACTGGGAGCTCGAGAGACTGGGATGCAAAAGGCACTAAGCTGTTGGTATGGATTGTATACTATCGAAGGCATGCGTCTTGTGCTCGTCTCTACTGTAGCTAATGCAACAATGTAAATTTCACTGCAGGGAGTTAAGGCCGTGATTGCTAAGAGTTTCGAAAGAATTCATCGGAGCAATTTAGTTGGAATGGGAATAGTTCCGTTGTGCTTTAAGTCTGGAGAAGATATGGAGACACTTTGTTTGACTGGGCACGAACAGTACAACATTCATCTTCCAACTAGTGTACGTGAAATGCGACCTGGCCAGGGTATTGCTGTTACTACAAGTACTGGAAAGTCATTCACATGCACACTTCGCTTTGATACAGAGGTAAGTGACGGCTTTGCTTCTAATCATTTCATAGATGATGCTCTAGCCGGTCCATGTATATCTTCATAAAACAATAGTTATTTAGGTATGAGTAAAGGTATATCTCTTGAAGCTCCGCCAGTGGCTGATCGTGTACTGAAATTAAGTTAAATGGTTTTCTATTAATTTTGACTAATTAGTATGTAGATGAAAATGCCATTAGTGCACTTGCACATTGTGCATACTAGATATTTCATATATGCTAGTTTCCTCGTGCAATGGCGCTTTGGAATTCTGTTTGAGGAATTTTTTTACTTGATTTTGTAGGTGGAGTTGGCTTACTTCGATCATGGGGGAATATTGCATTATGTTATTCGGAAGCTCATCAATTCGTAATGTTTATACCTAGTTTTTTTTTCAAAAAAGAACGTTAGCACTTTTAAGTCACTAGTTCATGGATAAATAAAATAAAATAACAGCTCCAGAAAGAACCTTGGTAATTCAGTAAATGCCCTGTATGGTGTGTGAATCATATGATACTGTGTTTGAAATAATATTCTGATTTGCTTCTTGCATACAAGATACCATATTCCATGCAATGTATTGGGTGACAGTACATACACTTGCCTTTATGACTTAAATATATCTAAGTGTTCATAATCTGTTAGCGGTTTGTGGTTTGTCCCATCAAGTTCGAATATGATTATTATTAACCTGTCAATTTAGTTCTGTTTTGCTAGAAAGGGTAATTGGATCCTGACTAGGATTTTTTTTGCATGATATTTATTATTTTAAATAAGTCAATACATATCATAAAATCGGGGGAACATCGCCATATTTAGTTTTGTATCACGTGTATGTGGCTGCACAAATATTTTGCATGTATGGCAATCGGTGGTTGCATATGTATGTAACAGTTCTAATACAACCATGGTATTACTTGTTTGGAGGAAAACAAAAGGCTTTGACAAATATTCATAGAGGGCAAACCAAATAAAATAGCTGTGGTGCAATGCTTTTTATCATTCAAACGTTGAACAATTATCCTGCGGCAATGTATTACATCATCTATGATGGAGACAGTTGTGCTGCTGGCAATTTGTCTTGGGAAGACAAGCACATACTGTTCTTTTCAAAGCCCATCCAAGTCTTAAGCTACAGAGAAGTTGCTCACCTACAGGTTACAGCATGCACGATCCTTTATTATTGCTCTGAACACGCAAAAGATTTGCGCGCCTTCTAGTCCTGATCTGGAGCCTTAACATTGAGGTCAATGTTCAGCGGCCTGCGCCTATCGCCACCAGCAGCCGCCGGCATCACCACTGGTGGTGTGTCATCGTTCCTCCTGACGAAGTGCTGCCTCATGTGCCGCCAGCAGCCGCCGGCATCACCACTTGTGGTGTGCCATCGTTCCTCCTGACAAAAGGCTGCCTCATGTGCCCTCCTGATGTCTGGCCAGACAACCACGGCTTGTTGGGCGCCATGGATAGCTGCTCAACCTCCATCCGTCTGCTCAACAGAGACAGACCCGACAGACCGTCGCGCCAGGATTCGTCGCGGTCTCCTTTAGCTTGCTTCCCATTCTGGCTCTGGCCAACAGTTCCCTGATGTGCCTTCGATGTTTCTTTGTCATTCACGGCTGGGATCTTCTTGTCCCTGTGGTGTCCGGCCATGTGCCCACCCAGGGCCTGGTGCGTGGAGAACTCGGCCTTGCAATGCTTGCAAACATAAGGACGCTTCTCCTTTGGGGTCACCACAAGCTTCACCCTCTTATTTGCCTCTCTGTCTTCCTTGGAGATGCTCCGTCTCCTCTTCTTCGGTATTTTCACAATGGGACCGCCATGTTCATCAGAAAGCAACTCATTGCCGAGTTCAGGACCTGGATCCTCACCCTTGACCTCAGCTGCTGCAATGCTAGCGATCAATCCTCCTACTCCACCTTCAACCTTTTCAACAGCCTCAAGCTTTCCCTCGGCAAAGAAAGGCGGCTGTGGCGGCGGCACTTGCTGTACTGCCTGGCCGTCTCTGCACCGGAGTGTGAGCAAGATGCAGGCGCACAATTTCTCAAACGGGGTCAGCTGAGGATCTCGTCCGCTGCGCTGACTTGACGCACCAGCGATGTCAGGTGACGACGGGGCAGGTGACCTGGCATCCGTCTCCGGTGACGACATCCTCAGATTCTTCATCGGCGGAGTGGCGCCCTTGTAGCCTCTGTTCGGGTGGCTCCGAAGGTGGCCGAACATGGACTTGTCGTTCCTGAAGAACTTGCCGCACTCGGGGCACTCGACGTCGCCGCCGCTGCCAAGCTCGCCGGAGCTCTCCTTCCCTCCACCGTCATCGTCGTCGCAGGACGGTAACAGCTCCTCTTCGTCCTCCGCAACCGCTTCAGCTCCTCCTCCTGGCAAAGGCGTACCTCCATCATCGCTCGCATACTCGTCGTCGTCGAAGATTGAATCGGAGTTGGCGCCGTCGAACTCGTAAGGACCACGGTTCAGCATGGTCAGGCCCGATCTCCGGATTGGATCTTGGCAAGGGAACACTTGTCCAACCGGGCCTCCGGTGGTCAGCCGGCTGCTGCTCGCGGTCGGGGACAGATGCAGAACGACGCAGGCTTGGAGCAGGACGACCAACGCGCAGAGCAAGCTGCCTTTACTCATGTAGAGAAGCAGAGAGGACGAAGAAGTGGGAGCTGAGCGGTTGGCGAGCTAGGCCGACGACGCCGCGGCCGGCTGCAGCAGCGCGGCGTCTGCCAAGCTTGAGCTTCGGGCTGATCGGTGACGGTGGAATCCTGATCTGCAGCGCGCTAAGGAAAGCCAGGGGCGAGTATCTTGGCGGCCATGGAAACACGCTCGGCGGTTTTGATCTGATTCGATATGTTTCCTTGGGTTTCTGAGGGATGGTTGCTTCGTGAGCGAGGTGGGGGGCGTGGTTGGGCGGGGAAGCCGAAGGGTCTCTGTGGCTTGTGGGATTCGGAAGACCGTGAGTCAAATCTGAATGCAGCATCATGGTTTGGCGCGTTTAAAAGGGCGAGGCAGTTGTACTTGGACAGGCACCTCTCTCGCTGAGAGGGGCGTGGCCTGGAGATTACTGCACTGGGTTAGTTTTTTCCAAACATACAGCATCATCAAGACTCCAAGGCAAAGCCAGTCAAACAAAAACAAAAGACTCCAAGGCAAAGGGGATGGTATCAGGCACGACGGTTTTGTACAAAATTAATCAATCAATCAACCACTACCTAGAATCAGCCAGCTTCCCTCATAATCTTCACCATTCACATTGGCACCCTTCATCAAGTGTCGACCCGTGCCCAACGTGACGGCGGTCCAAACATGCCCCCCTCCCCCCC
>LAPY01002738.1:51597-64913 GCA_000970635.1 Eragrostis tef
CGGCGGCCTCCAACACGTGCCGCCTCCGCCGCCTGCCGTCGCAGGCCACCACAACCCTCGTGCGTCCCGCTGGTGCTACGTACTCGAAGCTCGCATTGCTGCGGTGGCCTCCGAAGCTCGCTGCCTTTCCCTTCCGTGCCACCACCCACATCACGTGTCTTGGTGAGGGACGACGAGGAGCCGCCGCCGCCACCTTACTAGCGGCAAGCTCCCAATCCTGCTCTTCAATCGCGAGAAACAGACACCGATGACGCCCACCCATCCTGGCAATGAGCTAAAAACTTTGCCTTCGCGAGCCCTACATGAGTTCCCTTGTTCCTATGAATTCTTGTTTGTTCTGCACGTGCGTAAACTGTTGGACAAATTGCCTCACTGAGCTGGGCCTGGGAGCATGTTTATGTCTTTAAAGACAGATCCACGCAACAAGGAGTTCTACTCCAATTTAGCCTCGACAAGTTTTCTAATATGAATCTGGTAGAGCTCTGTGTAATACAGTACTTATGTATGCAAATTCAGTGCACTGTACCTCTGAATTCTGAATGTGCTAGAGCTCTGTGTGCAGTATTCCAATACAACCGAGAAATTTCATTTTTTAATGTAAAAAATGGGTCTGTTCTCAGTTAGTCAGTTCAAGTAAAAATGACTAGATTCTACCACATCATTCTTGCATCGTGATTTTGATTCTTATATCTTTCTTATTCTCCTGCTATCGATCTGGAGGACCCCCTTTCTTCAGATTAAACAACGAGGTCTCGGCGATGGGGAAGAGCAGCGATCTGTCAGCCTGGGGAACCGTTCGGAATGAAGTCGTAGGCAGATGAGGGAGACATACAATTACTAAACTACCCATGCTTATGTTAAACAGGGCTGTTTAATGGGCTAAATCAGATCAACGGCGGGCAATGATCGGTGGGAGAGGAACCGCAGGTTCCTTCCAAGCACCATAAAAGAGCTCTCTTAAATAACCTATTTAGGATCAACGGCTGATATTAATCAGAAAGAGAGGAACCACAGGTTCCTTCCAAACACGGTAGAAAAGCTCATCTAGTCTAAGGAGTAGGGTACAAGTAATTAAAGGACCCGTAGTAGTAGTGTGAATCATGGCCCTTAGCTCCTAAATCTCGAGTTGGTGCTGAAGTAGGAGCTTGCGTTGGAGATGCTCTCACAAGTCAGCGCATATGGTCCTGGCACACGATCACCTGATCCTGCGGCTTCGAGACCTTCCGCATGCCCCTCGCGAACCTCTGGCATCACCGCGGCGCCGATGGCGATGGGGAGGCTAGGTGGATCCTATACGTAGCCCGCCCGAGGGGATTCATTTGATCGGACAGTTTTAAGATTCGTGCAAAGCATACATCTGACGGTTGACGTCTTTTCTTCCTCCTTCGGCTTCCGACGGCAACGGCGACGGCAACGAGCCCGGCGCAGCCGGGTTAGCGCGGCGGAGGGCGGCGGCAGGAGCCGCCGGAGACGATGGAGGAGGGCGGGGCGAGGGCGTCTCGCCGAAGAATCCTTTAGTGCGCAGGATTTGTACTTCCAAGTTCTCCTCCTCCTCCCTCTGGACTTAGAAGGCGGCGGCAGGCCGAGACCGGCGGTGGACGGCGCGATGCGGGCGGAGGGGACGCCGCCGGCCGCAGTAGTGGCTGCTGGCGGTGGGCGGGGTAAGGACGGGGACGTCACTTCTCGCCGGATTAGCGCGGTGGAGGCGGCGGGGACGCCGCCGGAGCCGGGCGGGAGGCGGAGGCGGGCGGCTCGAGAAAGATGAAGATGGTACGGGCCGTGGGCTGACTCCGAGCAGGCCATGAGCCTGACCTAGCGTTCGGATCCCGTCGGACGCCCTGCGCATAGGGCGTCGCGGAGGCTACGGCAAGGAACCCGAGAGAGGTGGTGCAGCCCGCGTTGTCACCGGGAAGCGCTTGCAGATGCTCGCAGTCTCAAAGACACGATAGTCCGTACGTACGCTCAGTGCAGTACCATAAAACCGTGGATGTGTTCATTCGTGTACGTGGTCAAGCACGTTGATAGATTTCTTATGGTAGGGTCTATAATTGGACGGTCAGGCGTGGCACAGTTCTACTCCGATCTGTTCAAAATTATAAATCATTTTTGATGATCGTTTGTTTTATTCAAAAAATTTGTGCAAATGTAACAATATGTCATGTTCAAACTATCTCTAATGATGAAACAAACCACAACAGAACTTAAATTTATGTTGTCTTTGAATTTTTAAGTTACGTTTGACCATTTGTCGTATTCAAAATATTAGTTTAAATTTACAAAGTTAAGTTATGCTTACACTTTCTTTAGTAGTAAAACAAATCATAACAAAATATGATGAATTTTTAAATTTTTTTAAATAAAACGAATAGTCAAACATTACTAAAAAGGTCAACGGCAACATCACTTTAAGAACGGAGGAGTATATGGCTCGTTGATTCTGAAGAGCAAAGAGTCGGGGACTCGGGGGTCAGTTCTATAAGATGGCAAGCACAAGAGACCAGAAGGCCAGCACAGACCGTTTCACTACTGCGACGTATCTTCCGTTGCCAGATCAGAACATTGATTCTCAAGTTTGTTTTGCACTGTATGTATATCGCGCCCCACACGAACTTCTGTGGAACAATGCAACTATGATACGTTATGTAAATGTAACTACACGAGCAACATAGACACCTCCAACAGTCACAGTTCATATACATCCCGAGAACTTTAACAAATTGAATCTAAGCAAAGTATGACGAAGAGGATGATGTATCACGGAGCACCTGCATGTGTAAAGAGAGGAAATTGTGAGAAACACCAACTTCTGCACAATTACGACCAAATGGTGGAATGAGAAGGTTTCAAGCTTGCCTCCAATTGGTCTTCTGTGAAGGCCTCCTGTTGGATGCTCCATGTGTCAGCATGCGTCCGCTTGAATTCCGCAACGGCTTTCGCGACAGTTGATCTTACGGGGGAAGGCTCACGGATGAAGCGAGCAAGCAGCGTCACATGAGCAGGAAGCCAGCTGGAAGATCAGGAAATGCCAATCACTCAGGTCAGGAAATGCCTTTGTAAGAGAGCTGGTGTCACCACCGTCTATTATCAACCTAGTCATGAGAAAAGCACAAGTGTACCTAGGCATGTCGTATGGAACAGAAAGGACCGAAGCTGTCAACGCAAGGACTGTGCCATGGACGGTAGCGACAGAGTGACCTGACTTTGAATTTCTGAAACCAAACAATGTGTTAGCCTATATATGTGAAATAATCAAAAAGAGAAGTGGCAAGGCACTATGGCAACATTACAATCAGAAGATATTAACCTTCTCCTTGCATCAATGATACCCTGGGCTTGTGCATATGACCTCTCACGGAAATCCTTTGACAAATCTTTATCTGCACCCTTCATTAAGCTCGCAAGAACGCCAGCAGCGTGCTCCCTAACCTGAATATAAAAGAATCAGATTTCATGACATTTGAGAGCAGATGCCTCCTCTCAGACGATCTTTAGCTGAACATATGCCTTATGCATCAATTAAAGACTAGAAAGCAGCATTATTCATTGCCCACATTTGATTTCGTAATAACTTCGTATAGCCCACAAGTAATTTCTCTATCGTTTGCCATATTTGGGATTTCTCTGAGCCAGAAAGAATGAATGTGTGCCTGTGAGAAAAGTATATTAGTGAATTCACTTTTCATTAGCTCAATGAAGAGACATTATCTCATAACAGGGTTGTCAAAATAGTATAGATCAGTACTGCCTCCGTTTCTCCAATTCATGACATTAGGACAAGAATTTTTGAGCTGCGTCCAGTACAAAATTGCTGTCCCAAACGTAATGAATTCCTGATCGGAGGGAGTAAACTACAAGAGCAGGTACGTTTCTGGTGGCCTTTGTGATAATAAATGTAACCGTAGGTGCCCACAAGTCATGGACCCACTACTATAGAGGAAATGGAAAATAGTGAGGTTGTTCGGGGCAGTGACAGGTGCTGTTGCATTCACGGTGCACTCTTAAGCTAATCCTTTCATACTGAGTAGGTGTGTTCATTCCCGATTTGCGTAAACCGCCAGTGAAACCCACAGATGAAACAGGGCTGATACTGAGCAAGGGAAGAACCATTCATTGTGGGCCAAAACCATTATTGCCTAGCCATTGCGGACCATCACCACTAACTTCAATTTCCAATATAGAGTAGAGAACAAATGGGTGCACTAGGAACAAAGAATGAATAACTGAACCTGTAAGTGAAGGTCCTTAGATAAGATAGCAATGCAGATCTGGTCCGCCAGTTAGGATCACCAACTGAAGGAAGAATTGCCGCAATAGCATTCTCAAGAAAAGGACGATGCAGAATCCTCCACTTCAGCAACTCAAATGCTGACTTAGCCAGCAACGACAAGTCTTTGTTTGATGTTTCCTGCAGATAAGAAACATGGCACATAAACTGATGTCAATACAAAGAAATAGTTGTACAAAAAAAATTGTTCCCGCAAAAAATGACCACCCAGTGTTTCCGAACTGTCTTTTAAACAAAAAGAATGAATAACTTCTCAAATTTAGTAGCCAGGATCAACTTCATTGTATCATCAAACTATGGTGACCAAACTGCCTGAAGGAAGAATCACTTGTATGATGCATTTTAGGCTTTAGTAAGGAACAGAAAAGAGAGTTTATTTCACCTTCAATGCTTCAACATTTTAGTTCTAATTAGGTGAAAGTGAGAAAGAATAAAGTGAAGATGATGTGAAAAAGAACTGAGCAATTTATTAGGCAAAAGAAAGAACTAAATGGGAATACATCACAAAGTACACGATTGTTTACCTGTAATGACAGAACAGGGTTCACGAACCCAATAATAATGTCTAGTAGAACAGAAGCTCTCCCGGATTTCAGAGATGCAATCATGAAATGAAAAATCTGCAAAGAAATAAACGAAAAGCCATAAGCCTGAATGAAGAAATTGAATTGTCCACCTTATACTTAGAGAAAGACATAAAAAAGCACCGTTTCCATCCTTTTAGCATCAGCCTGCTCTCTATGATCAACACCACCGTCATTAACTGAATCAGATGTTGACTCAAGTTGCTTAGATTGAATACTGTTTTGTATACTTATAGATAGCTCATTAGCTCCATCTGTCAAACGTTTAGACCAATATTCACATCCTGTTTGTTCAGTCATGCTCACATCCCCGGAAACATCATGTGGAGAACCTCCAGGACCAAATGACCCAGAGAGTCTCAGATTGGAGCATGCAACACACATGGCAACACCAATTGCTTCTCTTACCTGAACTTATAAAGTACAAAAGAAATCAATTAATTCTGTCTCAACTCCAATACAGTTAATGTTTCCTTAAAATACCTTCGCAAAAAAATATTTCCTTAAAATATGGGTTCCATTTAAAATCAGTAACCTGTGAACAGATTAATTTATATAGGTACTGCAGTGATATAATCAGATCTTAAAGTGTTGACATATTCTACACAAGCTTCGATGCATCATTAAAACTTTTGTTCCTAACTTGATTATTCAAGAAACGAAAATAGAACAAGAAAGACCTAATAAAAAGATTGTTAGATGTATCCCGTTGGGCGTTAACACGAAAGTTACACTACGTTCAATCTGAAGTGAACATGTATCGTCCAGTTTTAACCAGCTTCCAGTGATGGATGTGGATCTTGGCCCACTCCTAGTCGATTTCCAACCCAGAAAGATGAGGAGAAATGAAAATTCGTCTATACAAAGCATGTCTCAACAATCGATGAAACTAAATTCTCTAACTGAACATGTAAATAAACAAACACTCCGCTGATTCCACACTTGATAGTTATTCGGAATAGCAGTAAATATTTACATATGCTGAATGTTCCTTAACTTTCTGTGCACTATCAACTGAGTCTTGCCTTTGCTTGCAGTGCAACTGTTAGTAGAATTTATTTGGCCCAGTTGCTACGTGGCTTTGGGCCTAGGCCACTTCACCGTACTCGAGCAAGCAGCAGGGCAGTCATGCGGCGCGGTAATGAACAATATCAGCCATTCCTAGGGCCGGCGACGGGAAACAGTGGCATGCATGTGTGGATTAGTTAGGTTGTTAGGATAAGTATCTTATCATTAGTTAATTGCCTTCATGAGTTATCTCGGTAGGGTACTGGCTATATATGTATGGTTCTGTCATCTCTATAGAGACAATAAACAAGAAACAAAACATAGCAGATAGAGCCTCCATAGAAAGGGTAAATTTCCAGTTTCCTCTTGCTGTCCCATCCACCTTAGCCATTCCATATCATCAACTCTGTGTATAATGGTTTTTTCATATTTGACATTTCAGGTGTTCATTTTATCAACCTATAAATCAACCTACATGCACTGTCCTTTCTAACTTAACATGTTGCCTTGTTGCAGCTTGCAACAGACATTGTGCTGATTAACAGGAGTACCACTACCATAGCGTTGTGATAGCTCTAAGGTAGCCTGCAACCTATCCCAGACATGTGTGACATGTAATATCAGTCACCCGCCAGAAAATATTATACGCCAATACATAATGTAGGCCATACCAGTTTAGTGGAACAAAGAAAGAGTAGAATTCTATAGGAAGTGAGGCCTAACTAACCGACTTGAACAACAAGACATCGACACAGTTGGGCTCAAAACTTAGTGAAATTACTTAATTTTGGAGATATACTTTATGACAGTCAAAATTTTAAATTGGAAGCAGTTTTTCTTTTGAGGGGAATTGGAAGCAGTTTTGATATCAACAGAATGTCTTAGATGTGATTGCATTATTATCTCAAAATGTGACAATAAGGAAAGTGAAATAAAAGAAATGGCAAGTCAAAATAAGCAAAGTAAAATAAAAGAAATGGCAACTCAAAGAGGCCCTAGACTGGATGATTAAACATTACCTGTGCAGATGAGTGACTCATGTTGTCAAGTAATTCATCAAGAATTTTAACATGGTATTGCGCCTCCACAGGGGACATTTTAGGTGGAGAAATTTCTATCAGTGCAACAGATAGAATAGAATATCTCTTGGCAAGCACACTAGTACCCATGGATTGAGGAACAGGAGTCAATAAGCATTCTAATACTTTTGGTCTGAGAACAGGAGCACGAGTTCCAGATCTTTCTTTTCCGGTAACAGCATATCGAATGCAAGCTGCCCATTCAGGAACTGATTCCACAGATGGTGCTAACATAATCTTCTGCAGCTGATTCATCAACCAGTTGTTCCCAGGCTCCAAATTTCCTGTGATATCCGAATGAAGCATCCCTGCTATGGCTTCAGCAGCTACACATTGCCTTGCTCTCTCCTTGGAACTCAGGAATTCTTCCAGTGCAGTCTGCAGAGAAGAAATGACTGGCATTCCACATTGCTGTGTAAGCCTTTTGAATATCCGAGCAAAGCTGGAATAGAAGGTGTCACCGCCCACTAAAGAGATCCAACTAGGAGTACGTGGCCACGAGGCAGAGAAATCAAAGTAGAAATAAGTGATTGCTTTGTCAGATCCGCTTTGAAAAGATGAAGCTCCATAACTCCCTTTAGATGAACTATCATTGTCAGAAATTATATGTACATTAGATAAACTGTTCAGAGTCTCAGTCATGAATCCTTCCTGTTGGATTATCTCATTCAAAATTTCTCCTGTCAATGTAACATTGCATTCTTTAGGCTGATCTAATGATTCATGCGAATCTTGCAACGATGCCTTATGAGGTGATCCTTGTAACAGTGTGTTGAGAGCAGATATTGCAAGCATCCTTGAGTGAGGTAGTTGACTCTTCAAATTCCTTAAGAAATGACCTACATAAAAAATGATGTTAAACAAAAAAGCTCATGGAAAAAGTTTAAAGGTCTTTCAAACATAAAGATGAGATATACAGCATAATAACTGAAATCTATGTTCCATATGAAGAAAAAACAACCAACAAAGGGAAGCATGCGCTCCATACCAGCAGTTTCTGCCAGGATTTGTGAATATGTGCCAGATTCACTTCTGGATGCCAAAATTAGCAAGAGGAGTACTCGGTTGGCCATCAAATTATACCTAAAATTAAACAGCTTACAAATTAATAACATATGTATGTTAGTGACTGCAAGACAGCAAAATTCTACTTGTGCAGCGATTACTAAGGAAAAAGCAGGAATATTGTCTTTAACTTTGTAGAAGTGCTGCATGGGCACTGTTTCTGGGGACATATCAGCACAGAATAGTTAACCCTTTTAAGCACAGCACACTTAGTTCAATTGGTTGCCAACCTTCACCAGAATAATGTGTTAGAAGCGAACAATTGACAATTAGTTGCTGAATGTCACCAGAGAATCTTTGATTGAACAGAAATACTAAATTTTGATGTTAACATTAGCATTTCCTGTTTAGACAGCGTTGGTTATGGTTGCACACTACACAGCGGTATTTCCCCTTGTTTCCACAATCCTGACTTCCAATGTTTTTTTTTAGGGTAAACCAATTTTCAATTCTTTGTCAAGTATATAGCTCCCGCTTCTAGTATTTTTGATTCTGCTGCATATGAAAACCTTTGAATGTACTCTGAATTATTTTCTGTTATGAATTATGGAAAAGTGGTATGCATTGGGTCACGGGAAAAAAAGGTTCAAAACCGTCCATGGTCACAGGCATCAATAATCAATAACATGTGAACAGGCACAAGTTCATGTTTGGTGCTTCCATATCGTGCAGGCAAAAGGGTAAAAAGAAAGTTAGAAAAGATAGAATATAAATAAGACAATTCGACTCAACCTTTTTTGTCACTATAGGTATCATCAGACAATTCAGCTTGCATATGACATTGTCAATTTAATGAGAAAAGCATGACATCAAAATTCTATAAGAGCCATATGTCATTAGAGGCATCATTTTTGGCAGAATATACTAACTGCTTACCTCCAATGTAGGCTGTTAGTCTCAAAGCCCAAAGCATTAATTTGAGAAATTAGACTGAGAAATCCTGGCTTGTCTTGGCTTTCAGAATTTTTGAAGAAACTCCTTGAGATCCCAGAGAAACGTATATTATACTTTACAAAGAGCTGTAAACATCGTATACAGAATTATTCCATGGCACACCTTATGTTTGATTTTATTCAATTTTCTCCATTTATTTAGAGAGATTAAGGCTTTTAACTGAATTGTACCTCAGTAATAGCTTTCTGACACTTCAACGATTCATGATGAGAACTACAGGAGAAAAAATATCAGGGTTAGCTAACATATCGAGCAACTGCCTTGTTTCAACAAAAGTAAATTGCCTGTCCATTCCCTGTTTATCAAATGGCAACTAGTCTTACTATTTGGAGTCTGATATTCAAATAAACATACTGATTTCTCAAAACTATTAGGATGACAAGTAGAAGATAGCTAGAGCATACCTTTCCAAAATGCCCATGATAAACGAAGAAAGGGACACAGGATCCTACATAGAATAATAACGTTAATACGATTCACATAAATGATTTAGTTTAGTACCAAACCATATAGGTTGCACAGTAAACATACAGTTGTCAAATGTCTCAAAACAGTCAATGACGAAAGAATGCTGCAAGAGCCAAGCACCGCATGTTCAGGAGCTTTTGGGTTGCGGAAATTCTCAGTCAGCATGAGAACACAACTTGAAATTAGAGAAGGCCAGCGCTTCAACAGTTTTGTTACGGATCTTCCAGCATACCTGCATTGAAGGAATGTGCAGAAACAAAAACTTGGTGACCATTGCTGGAAGCTGACTATAAACCAAATGCTATTCATATCCCATATTCGTAGAATAATGTGTCGATCTTTACAAGAACGAAGGCCAACAAACGCAAACACAAAATAGTTTCTAAAACTCAAATGTGATGAATGTTGATGGCAACATTCAATTGAAATATATATTTAATCCTAAAGACAAATTTCCAGAGAGAATGAGCTTACGAGCGGACAGTTTCATAGTTGTGTAATGAAAGATCTAAGAGATCATTCATCAAATTAACCATGAGCCCAGATGGAGATACATCTGAATTCGTTCTGTATCTGTGATATGATGATTGTGAACACCTCCATGTACTATGCAATTGTGCTTTATCGACAAGCGCCCATCTGGGTCTAGTGAAAAAGAAAAAACAGAGAGAGAGAGAGAGAGAGGTTCAAAACACAATTCAAACAGTGGAAGCAAACTCCACAAATTCAGAAGGCATACCTCTTTTTTCCTTGAGCATGAAATGGAACAATGAAGTTGCATGGAGGCTCAATTATGGAAGCAGACTCTAGTTTCCAAGCTTGCACATGACTCGACCATTCTTCATATTCCAAGCTTCGTATAACTTCGTATAATTTCATCAACCAGTTGTTCCCAGGCTCCAAATTTCCTATGATATCCGAGTGAAGCATCCCTGCCATGGCTTCAGCAGCTACACATTGCCTTGCTCTCTCCTTGGAACTCAGGAATTCTTCCAGTGCAGTCTGCAGAGAAGAAATGACTGGCATTCCACATTGCTGTGTAAGCCTTTTGAATATCCGAGCAAAGCTGGAATAGAAGGTGTCACCGCCCACTAAAGAGATCCAACTAGGAGTACGTGGCCACGAGGCAGAGAAATCAAAGTAGAAATAAGTGATTGCTTTGTCAGATCCGCTTTGAAAAGATGAAGCTCCATAACTCCCTTTAGATGAACTATCATTGTCAGAAATTATATGCACATTAGATAAACTGTTCAGAGTCTCAGTCATGAATCCTTCCTGTTGGATTATCTCATTCAAAATTTCTCCTGTCAATGTAACATTGCATTCTTTAGGCTGATCTAATGATTCATGCGAATCTTGCAACGATGCCTTATGAGGTGATCCTTGTAACAGTGTGTTGAGAGCAGATATTGCAAGCATCCTTGAGTGAGGTAGTTGACTCTTCAAATTCCTTAAGAAATGACCTACATAAAAAATGATGTTAAACAAAAAAGCTCATGGGAAAAGTTTAAAGGTCTTTCAAACATAAAGACTGGAAAATATGTTCCATATAAAAAAAAAACAACAAACAAAGGGAAGCATGCGTTCCATACCAGCAGTTTCTGCCAGGATTTGTGAATACGTGCCAGATTCACTTCTGGATGCCAAAATTAGCAAGAGGAGTACTCGGTTGGCCATCAAATTGTACCTAAAATTAAACAGCTTACGAATTAATAACATATGTATGTTAGTGACTGCAAGACAGCAAAATTCTATTTGTGCAGCGATTACTAAGGAAAAAGCAGGAATGTTGTGTTGCCAACCTTCACCAGAATAATGTGTTAGAAGCGAACAATTGACAATTAGTTGCTGGCTGTCACCAGAGAATCTTTGATTGAACGGAAATACTCAATTTTGATGTCAACATTAGCAGTTCCAGTTTAGACAGCGTTAGTTATGGTTGCACACTAAACAGCGGTATTTCCCCTTGTTTCCACAATCCCGACTTCCAACGTTCTTTTTTTTTTTTGGTAAACCAATTTTCAATTCTTTGTCAAGTATATAGCTCCCGCTTCTAGTATTTTTGATTCTGATACATTTGAAAACTTTTGAATGTACTCTGAATTATTTTCTGTTATGATTTATGGAAAAGTGGTATGCATTGGGTCATGGGAAAAAAAAAGTTCAAAACCGTCCATGGTCACAGGCATCGACAATCAATAACATGTGAACAGGTACAAGTTTATGTTTGGTGCTTCCATATCGTGCAGGCAAAAGGGTAAAAAGAAAGTTAGAAAAGATAGAATATAAATAAGACAATTCGACTCAACCTTTTTTGTCACTATAGGTATCATCAGACAATTCAGCTTGCATATGACATTGTCAATTTAATGAGAAAAGCATGACATCAAAATTCTATAAGAGCCATATGTCATTAGAGGCATCATTTTTGGCAGAATATACTAACTGCTTACCTCCAATGTAGGCTGTTAGTCTCAAAGCCCAAAGCATTAATTTGAGAAATTAGACTGAGAAATCCTGGCTTGTCTTGGCTTTCAGAATTTTTGAAGAAACTCCTTGAGATCCCAGAGAAACGTATATTATACTTTACAAAGAGCTGTAAACATCGTATACAGAATTATTCCATGGCACACCTTATGTTTGATTTTATTCAATTTTCTCCATTTATTTAGAGAGATTAAGGCTTTTAACTGAATTGTACCTCAGTAATAGCTTTCTGACACTTCAACGATTCATGATGAGAACTACAGGAGAAAAAATATCAGGGTTAGCTAACATATCGAGCAACTGCCTTGTTTCAACAAAAGTAAATTGCCTGTCCATTCCCTGTTTATCAAATGGCAACTAGTCTTACTATTTGGAGTCTGATATTCAAATAAACATACTGATTTCTCAAAACTATTAGGATGACAAGTAGAAGATAGCTAGAGCATACCTTTCCAAAATGCCCATGATAAACGAAGAAAGGGACACAGGATCCTACATAGAATAATAACGTTAATACGATTCACATAAATGATTTAGTTTAGTACCAAACCATATAGGTTGCACAGTAAACATACAGTTGTCAAATGTCTCAAAACAGTCAATGACGAAAGAATGCTGCAAGAGCCAAGCACCGCATGTTCAGGAGCTTTTGGGTTGCGGAAATTCTCAGTCAGCATGAGAACACAACTTGAAATTAGAGAAGGCCAGCGCTTCAACAGTTTTGTTACGGATCTTCCAGCATACCTGCATTGAAGGAATGTGCAGAAACAAAAACTTGGTGACCATTGCTGGAAGCTGACTATAAACCAAATGCTATTCATATCCCATATTCGTAGAATAATGTGTCGATCTTTACAAGAACGAAGGCCAACAAACGCAAACACAAAATAGTTTCTAAAACTCAAATGTGATGAATGTTGATGGCAACATTCAATTGAAATATATATTTAATCCTAAAGACAAATTTCCAGAGAGAATGAGCTTACGAGCGGACAGTTTCATAGTTGTGTAATGAAAGATCTAAGAGATCATTCATCAAATTAACCATGAGCCCAGATGGAGATACATCTGAATTCGTTCTGTATCTGTGATATGATGATTGTGAACACCTCCATGTACTATGCAATTGTGCTTTATCGACAAGCGCCCATCTGGGTCTAGTGAAAAAGAAAAAACAGAGAGAGAGAGAGAGAGAGGTTCAAAACACAATTCAAACAGTGGAAGCAAACTCCACAAATTCAGAAGGCATACCTCTTTTTTCCTTGAGCATGAAATGGAACAATGAAGTTGCATGGAGGCTCAATTATGGAAGCAGACTCTAGTTTCCAAGCTTGCACATGACTCGACCATTCTTCATATTCCAAGCTTCGTATAACTTCGTATAAT
>LAPY01002739.1:0-18520 GCA_000970635.1 Eragrostis tef
GAGCTGTTCGGGACCTGTTTCGGCTACTTCTGTGTTGTTTCTGTCAAAGCCCTTTGCACAGCAGCGCAGCCCAGGAATGGATCGTCGACGGCGAGCAAGCTCGAGCTTTGCTCAGCAATGGAGATGGCGGCGGGTGGTGGAAGAATGGAGGCGCGACTAGGGTTTCTCACCGGAGCTCTGTTTTTAAAAAGGAACGCAGCAGCCGAGCTAGTGGTGGAGGAGGGCGCGGCGTGTCTCCGGTGGCCGGCGGCGACGTGGCGCAAAGGTTCTGCGCGCCCAACGGGAGGAAGACGACGTGGCTCTCAATGACAGGTGGGTCCGGTTTCTTTTTCATTTTACAGGAATTTAATCCAGCGATATTTGGCGAATTAAAAAGGGTACTTCCCTGGCTCCAAATATTATGACAAATTCAGGAGACACAGAACCCAGATCAGCCTACAACGTCTATTTTGGGTCAATGAACTTTTGAGCTACAGATTTCGAATTAAAATTCGAGGACACTCAGATTTGCACGACTTTCCTTGAATTTTTAGAGGCACTTTCTACAAAAATTATGTTCAGGGCTAGTTGTTAAAGGAAATTTCGAGTTGTTTAACAGAGGTAGGTTTGACATTGATTTGAAATTTGAATTTCGAATTTTGAAACTTGTTTCTTTTTGTGTTTTGTTCAGTTTGGGACTTGCAGAAATGATTTACAGTGACACGGGGTGTCACACAGACGAAAGATGTTCATTGAATAATTTCTCCTTCTCCAACAAAACCTTCCTCTCCCGAATCTTCTCTTCGAGGACAGACAAATCAGAAACAAGCTCAGACTCACGACCTCGAAGGACTACAACCTCAGTAGGCAAATTAGAGGAAGCGGCAGATGTAGCTTTCAAGGACTCCTCCTTGGCAGAAATAGATGCTTCGACAGATGCCACGCGAAGAGGATCATCAAAAGAACTTTGGAACTTATGAGCACAAGCTGTCGTAAGAACAATGGACTACAAAAAGGGAAGAAAAGCGAAGATATTAGAAAAAACGAAATGCAAAACGCAAAGGCAAAAAGAAAAGGTGAAGACTAACCTTCACTTGATGAGCAATCATTGAATGAAAGAGAACGTCATTCGAAAGGTTCGATAATCCAAGCTCAACCTTCGGAAATCAAACTTGGCGAGCAGCAGATTCAACAGGACCCGAAGCATGAATATCATCATTAATCGATGACAGTATGGCTCCGACATCCAATTCAAGAGACTCGGAACTCAAAGCCCCTAAAAATGAAAGAGATGCGAAGGATCTTCAAAACAATGACAGAACAAACAAAGAGAAGAAAGTAAAATATAATTCTGAAGACAAAAAACTGGATTTGAAGATGGCAAAAGCGAGACAGCAGGGACAGTCAAAGGCAAATCAACGCCCAACGTAGAGGCCATATCCTGACTGGAAAGCAAAAACTCTGAAAACTTCCGTTTTTGGAGCAACCCAAGAAAGGAAGACCTCTTCGGGGGACAAAATACTCCCTTTGTTCCAGAGCAACCAACCCGAGAACCCTCGGGAGGTGGCGGGCGAGAAATGATCGACTCAGCCCCCGCGACACCAACTGTACGGATAATATCCGAAGTAACAGTTGGAGACATTCGTACCACCTTCGAAGGCATTGGAGAGCAATCTTCATGAGTAGCATCGGGCGCAGGAGGAGGCACAGCTGAATCCGAAGGATCATCAGGAGATGGTTCTTCAAAGATAAGAGAATAAGTCGGCGACAGAAGAGAACCTGGCGGAGGAGAAGAAATCGAAGCACTCTTGGGGGCAGATTCGACCTCGGGAGTATCCACTACCATCGAAGGGTCCATTTCCTCAGTCGAAGAACCAGAAACACTGAAGTATGGAAAGATGTCTTCTTCGCACGAGTCGTCTTCAGGAAAAGGGCGTTTGTGCAGACAAAGGCCAGAACTCAGATAAAATCGATTTATCCGAACGTTAATACCCCTTTGGATACCTTCGATCCACTCCTTCTTAGAGAACTTCCCAAGAATAGAAGAAACTCGGTCCTGAGGCGACCAGAGATTGAAGCCTACCAAAAACACAAAGTGTAAGTACAAGGAACTATAAACGAAGTAAAAACAAGAAAAGCAGTCAAGGATAGCGAAGGATAAAGAAGAGCCATACAAGAGTCCGACATCGGAGAAGTAAAAATTGGCATACGTAAGCCAAACTTATTTCTACCAAAAGAAGAAGGCTTCTAGCTGCCACGAGCAAGAGGAAGGACATTAGCAGCGAAGCATTCCTCCAAAACATCACGAAGAGTCATCCTTTGACTAACCCTTTGAAAGGCTTCTACGCATCGAGAAATAGATTGACTCCTCAGGGGATCAGAGTTGTTGTAATCCATATACCTTCGGGCTCCCCAGTGCAGAAGTCAATGGCTACAAACTTATAATAGAACCAGTCTTTCACCTATTCGTCAAAACGAGGGGGATCGAAGCTACCAAGAGGCGTCAAAAACCCTTCCCTGGCCTCAAATTCAACAACTCCGAAGCAAGGACTGAGACGTTTCTTATGATCATTACAAGGAAAATGCCGAGCCCGATACACATGATAGAAAGCATGAGACTCAGGCTTCAACCCTTCGCTGATGCAAACCCAAGCGAAAGCAGACATGGTTGCAACCGCAACAGGGGTCAGTTGATGAAGTTGGAGATGATATAGAGAAAGAACACGAAGGACGAAAGCCTTAGGTGGAAAAGAAAGGCCGGCATCCAGGAAGGACGAAAAGACGACAAACTCATCATTCCGAGGACGCAGGCGAACTTCGGGAACCTGCTCCGGACCATCCAGAGGAAGACGAATCGAATCGATATCGAGATGACTAGACTCCGAATAGTACTTCGAAAAAACACCCCTATAGCGGGAAGCGAAGATCGACTTCGTGAAATAATAACCGGCTCAAAGAGAATGGAAACCTCTAGGGGACACTACAGACTTCTGCCTAGCCATCGAAGAAGGAAAAAATTACCTTCGTAAGAAGAGATGCCAACAAAGCAACCACGGAAGTAAAAAGATACGGACGGGAAAAGTGAAAACAGCCTATATTTAAAGACCAACCGAGAAGAAAGGGACGTCAGGGGTAAAAAGCCACAGGACCAAGGACCTAAGCAAGAAAGCAAGATATATTAAGAAAGGGAAAAATCGCAGCCGACTAAACAACTGCCTCAAGGAAACGCCTTTGCCTAAATCCTTTCGTCAGTGGAGGGCTAATGTTGGGAAGTTAGCTGCGATATTACTAAAAGGGATAGACTGCTGCCCGAAGCAAGAGATACGCGAAGGGCACTGTCGAAGACTATATTGAAGCCACCAAGGCCCGCGCGAAGACTGGGTTCAATCAGCGAAGGGGGAACGGAGAAAGGCCCGCGCGAAGACCAACTACCACCCGCGAAGAAAGAATGGGAGCATGGACAGCAGAGGCTAGCGTTCACTTTAGTTCAACCGAGCTAAGAATCGTGCCGAGTTAGCTAATGGCACTCTTGTAAATACGATCTCTCTCCCCCCTATAAATATGGAGGGAGATGGACCTGTATGATCATCTCTTTTTCGGGCCACGAGCCAAAGCACAAGCATTCGAACCGCACCCAACTTTCTCTTAATACTCCACCCCTTCGTCCGGCATCGCGGGCAGAAGAGGGCTTCGCATACCAAGAATTGCAGGGAACCTGACCGAGAATACCTTCGATCGGGGCTCCCGAGCTAGAAGGAGGGCTTCGCACACATCGGTCTACGATTCAGACTGTCGAAGAGGGCTTCGCGAGGTGACTCAGATGTCCTGACAACCTTCGATCACCTTCGAGCAACCAAAAACTACATCAACACTCTGTTGGAGGGCTTCGACGTCGCATCAAGACCTTCGATCCCCCAACATGGCACACTTGCCCGACACAACATTAGGAGCAACCTTCGGAGTTGCAAACTCGCTCAAAGAAAAGTCAAAAGAATCCTAAAGTTCAAAATCAAACAAACATCAAAAATAGAAATAGTAATAAGTTTTACAGCACATGTCTTCGCGACACTTTCAACAAATAGCCAAATACAGGTTCAAAGGGAAAAAAATCCCATACATATCAAACAAAGAAAAAGTTTATACCTCACTCTGAGGTTGCTGACCAATCAAAAGGACCCTCCTCCAGAAAGACTCATCTATATGGCCAGCAAACTTAATGAGGGCTTCGACCAATAAAGGAGGAGTTGTGTCAGTAGAGATAAAAGAAAAAGATTGACTGACAGCCTTCGCCAAGGCATGACTCCCCCAGCCTCAAGAAAGAAAAGGAGGCCCCGAACAGCAAGGTGCACTACGTTATTCGAAAAAAGCCCCACAAGCTTCGACAACATATAGAATGTTGGTAGAAAGCCAAGCTTGATAGTAATCAATCGAAGCACCTTCAGGAAGCTGGTAAGGAACAGATCCCACAGAGACAAGAGCATCTCGGATTTGACCACAGATGCCAGATAAGCGAAGCTTATCAACTTTGACAAATGCAGCATGCTCTTGATCGGCGGCATCAACCTTTATGCGAAGGTCTTCATTATCTTTTTTTACCTTTGCAAGGGACGAGTCTAACTCTTCAATCTGTTTTTCCAGAGAGGACACCTTCGGCTCAAAGTCTTTAGCAGACTTGCTAAGCGCTTCCTTCTCTGAAGAGAGGTCAGCCAAGCGTTTCTCGCTAAAGGCGAGTGCCTCCTCTTTCTCCTTGACCTTCGTCTCAAGAGCAACAAGGTCTTTGCGAAGGGAATCCCGAGCAGTTCTCATCCGTGATAACTCTCTAGACTGACGAAGGGAGGCATGAGTAATTGCAAGAGACTATCATAAAAGAAGGAGGGATCAGATAATGATGAAAGTTAAACGATTACCTACACTTGCGAAGATAGTAAAGACTTATAAAGGGTATCTTAACCCTGTAGCAACAACTCATCCTCTACTTGAGGGAGCCGAATCCTGTTAGCAGCAGTAACAAAAGGCTCAGCAGCCTGAGCACTCATGACGAAGGTATTAGCAAGTACCACATCACAAGCAAGCGAAGACCCCTCAGCTACCTCAACTGAAGCGAAAGTCACATCAAAAGGGAGAAATTCCTCCTGCGTTGTCTCAAAAACAGAATTGACAATGTCGCGAGTTATAATCTGAGGCTCGTGTGGGAGCTGAATCCCAGAGCGATCTGAAAGAGCCTCAAGTTAGCATAAGTTTGGCGAAGTTCAAACAGTTCATATGATGAAAGACAACTTGAATTAGCACCTTCGCCCATATCCTTGTCCTAGATCTAGGCCTCAGCAGAGGTTTCAAGAACCTCAGTTTGGGTCTTGTCGTGGATCTTAGCCTTTGACCCAGAGAAGACAGGTACAACTATAGAAGCTGCTGCATTCTTGTCCTGGATCTTGGCCTTCTCAGGAAATATAGATTTGGAAACTTCGGCTGAAGAAGAAGAAATGCCTTTCGCAAGAGCAACAGAGCTCTTCGGAGGAACATCTTTATCAACTAATGAAGACTTAGCAGAAGGACCCTGACCTCCACGAAGCTTAGTGACCATGTTCATCAAATTAAACACTAAAGGAGCCTTGATAGAAATGGCCAGTTTAACCGAAGCAGGAGTTGAATCCTTCAAAGTAGGAGCTGAATCCTTCGAAGGAGGAGCCAAAGCCTTCAACGGAGGAGTCGAAGCCTTCGAGGGAGGCACTGAAGCGGCGGCAGCACTAGACGCTTGAGGACGGACATCACTAGCCACCCTCTCAGAGTTGTCCTTCGAAGAAGACTTAATGATCTTCGCCTTCTTCTTCTCCTAGACAACTTAAAGAAATACGAGAGAAAGCAGTCTCCCGTTGTGTGAAGAGGGTGGTTCAAACGAAAGCAGAAGTGGTAACAATACACCAAAGGCCAATACAACGCAGGAAAAACAAGGTGATCACAACAAGTATATATAGAACTGAGCTGAGCGTCGGGAATTGGGAAAAGAAGTACAACTCAAAAAACGACAAACACGTGCATGAATCAGGAAAGCACACGACATAATCCCTTTCTTACGAAAAATATATGAATTGTTTCTGGCTTTAGTTTTACCAAAGTACATCAACAATTGAGGGCTAATGTCAGACATGATGCCGAAGGCTCCCTGATCCATGGCGCAGGGTTAAAGTTACTAAGCGAAGGACACGGAGGAAGCTGCGAAGGATGAGGAGCGACGGCGAGGCTAAGCCTACAACGAGGAGGCGTAACGGAATTGACTAATGGCACAACTGTAATAGCAATCTTTCCTCCCCCTATAAATATGGAGGGAGGAGCTCCTGTAATGACATCTGTTGTTTTGGGCCGTGAGCCAAAGACTCCTCATTTACTCCGTCTATATTTCTCTGTCGTTTCCCTGACCACTTCTCCTAGCATCACGGATGATTGAGGGCTTCGGAGTCGCGTATAACTAAAGACCCAAGGAACAGCCTGGGCGGTAGAATCTAATTCCAACAACACTAACACTTCAGGAGGGTTTCGTCAAGGAACCTAAGGTCAACAAGGAATCAAGAGGGCTTCGCTGAGTTAACTTCAGAAGCCAAGGCACGCGAAGGGCTTCACAAAGACAGAATACATACACTCAACCTATTGGAGGGCTTCGCTGAGTCCAACCAGGACCTTCGATACCCCAACAGTTGTTTCGGTCAAAACGATCCGAGATCGCTTCTTTTCACTTATTGCGATGTGTTTGATCTAATTGGATGGTTCCCGCACAAAAACTCTCAAAAATGTGAGTTTTGCTGTAGACAGTTAAACGGTGTTGTTCTAAAGCTGTTCGAGACTCGGTTTGGTTATTTCTATGTTGTTTCGGTCAAAACGACCCGGGTAACGCTCCTTTTCACTTGTTACGATGTGTTTGATGTAATTGGATAGTTCCTATGTGAAAACTCTTAAAATTGTGAGTTGTGATGTAGAGTGGTCAAACGGGATTGTTCTCGAGCTTTTGGGGACTTTTTTCCTTTTATTTCTGTGTTATTTCGGTCAAAACGACGCGGGGATCGCTTCTTTTCACTTATCGAGATGTGTTTGATGTAATTGGATGGTTCTCGTGCAAAAACTCTCGAAAATGTGAGTTTTGCTGTAGACAGGTCAAACGGGGCTGTTCTGGAGCTATTCGGGGCCCGTTTCGGTTATTTTTGTGTTGTGTCGGTCAAAACGACCTCTGGATCGCTCCTTTTCATTTGTTGGGATGTGTTGGATGTAATAGGATGGTTCCCGCGTGAACACTCTTAAAAATGTGAGTTTTGCCGTAGACGGGTCAAACGGGGCTCGAGACCTGTTTTGGTTATTTCTTTGTTGTCTCGGTCAAAACGACCCTTGGATCGCTCTTTTTCACTTGTTGCAATGTGTTTGATGTAATTGGATGGTTCCTGCGTGAAAACTCTCGAAAATATAAGTTTTGCTTTAGACGGATCAAACGGGGGTATTCTGGAGTTGTTCAGGACCCGTTTCGGTTATTTCTTTGTTGTTTCGGTCAAAACGATCCAGAGATCGCTCATTTTCACTTGTTACGATGTGTTTGATATAATTGGGTGGTTCCCGCGCAAAAACTCTCAAAAATATGAGTTTATAGATCAGACCCGTTCTGGACCTAGTTGGGACCCATTTTAGTTATTCATGTGTTGTTTCGGTCAAAACGCTCCTTTTCACTTGTTGCGATGTGTGGGACTCCATAGTAAGCAGCCAAGGACAACAATGTATATGTCAGTGCGTAGCTAGAAGGGTAGGTATGGCAACAGGTTGGGTGGAGCAACAACCCGCCCGAGACGAGAGAGGCTTCGGGTGAAAAGTGGCATCCGCACCCGTTGGGTCTCGGGTGCCCGTCGGTTTCGCAGCATGGTCATGGTATCCATATCCTAATATGTTGCTAACATTGAGCAAAATATGTGCAGTGAGGACCAAAACATTTAAGCATCGTCATGGTATCTATATCCTAACTAGTTTAGCACCCCGCGCGTTGCCGCGGGAACTATATTAATGTTATATAATTATGCATGAAAATTTAAAACGTGGAACTAAACATTATTGGGAATATTATCAGTGGGCAACCTCTCGATTTATCATGTACAAACTCAGCTGTACAAAAACATTTATATTTGCAAAACACCATAAGTTGACCGGATAAAAGAGTCGCCACCACTCTATCACAGCAGCAAAAAGCAACGGAAAGGTAAATTAAATTGCTCTATCCAATCCCAAGAAACATACAAATTAATCTAGAAATGTGGAGGCAACATTCAAGTTCACAATACATTGGGCTACCAATTCTGGGAAGCCTAAACGGATGAGATGCCAACAAAAGTTAAAAACCATGTATGCATCCGGTTCAAAGACACCCATGTTCCTGATACACAAGTACAAATACAAAACTTTTAGAAGTGTTTATGCATCCAATTCTTCTGTCACATGGTTAGATGACACAATTTAGTAAGTTTAGAGATCCGAATATGCATTTTGAGAGTTCAGTGACCTAGATGATACCTTGTGACAAGTTCGAGAACCACCGGTGTACTTTACTCAATTTTTTTTAACTCCTTAATAACGCACGGACAAACAACTAGTATCAACAAAAATATCTACTCCCCCTGTTCATCTATGTTTGTCGTTGGGACACTTGAAACAAATTCTCCCAACGTAAAATATAGATGAACGGATGGAGTACAATTGTTCTAAGATGTACATAGACTAGTACAGAAGCCTCACAAACAATCAACACTCCACGATTGTCACCAGACCATGGTCTTGCTTTGTATGGTAGATCACAGAATTTACGGGCTCCCTCTCCTCCTAGTGACAAAACCAGGAATATCCCTATAGTTAGGATTTTCGCACCACATAAAACGTGCAAATGTATTTCCTTTCTTGATCTTACATAGTTTCATGAACCTTAATTTTTTTTCACCTGATTATTTGTTAAGAAACAGTACTACCTCAAATTTTTGGAAGTTCAACTAACTCAATGTTCACTAAATTTATAGAGAAAAGTACAACATCATGAGTACACTATAAAAAAAAACAATTCATGATTCATCTAATGATACTAATTTGGCATCTATTTGTACTTTTCCTAAGCTGGCAAAAGATAATTGGCTTGGACTCCTACAGAAATGAAAGTTATTTTGGACATACGAGTATAGTTTTAGCATCATCAAATTCAGAGTATCCATAACTATGAAGTCGATAGCGAACCTATACTTCATGGACTAGGGAGGCTGCAGACTTGTAGGAAAGTGACTCACCTAAACCACCATTACGCCTCTGCTAATTCTGGGAGTGTAATCAACCGGGATGAGGAGTCATACACCATCGCAGTGCCGCAACTGACGCACAAGCATAGCAATAAACATTACTGAGAAAATAAGTTCCAAAGCATACAGTACTTTTATTAATAACCAAAGGCACGTACTTTGCACATTTCACACTGTTTATTGCACCACCGCTAGGCACTGACAATATAGTCCCGAAGAAGGAAAGGTTTTCATTTCCGCAATTTGGACACGGACCCTGAGAAAAGGGTAATCATCTCAGTGCACTCTAGTTATTAACGAACCCTGAATGTATGGACAGCATAGAGCAAGATACCTTCAAAATCAAAAAGTCTTTCACAATGGCATTAGTGATTGCCTGTGCTACCCAAAATATTAAAGGCAATGCAGCAAACCATGTGAAGATGAAACTGAAAGGCTCTGGCAACTGCACAAATCAGAAAAAATGCAGTCATAAATAACAAAAACTTTTTGGATGGTACTAACGCCCTAAGGCATAACGAATGAGCAAATGGACAGATAAAAAGTCATTCAATTGTGACACGCTTGACAAGACGAATGCCCAGCTTTGAACCTTCAGTTAAGGAGAAATAATGTTAAGTCCCCCAAAAGCTTGAAATTCAACTAAATTGTCTAAATATTTCTTTTTCTTGAATACGCATGAGAACTGTGTATCTTTGTATGAAGAGAGAGAAAACTGGTCCTATACAAACTGCACCACCTCACTCCGAACCGAGTCGTGAGGGGCTGAAATTACAACACGTTTGTATCTCTTTAAGGAAACTAAACAAAGTGTGACCAATGAGATGTCTAAACATTCCAATGAGGAATTAAACGTTCATTGAATAACACTTTGCAACATACTTTCAGCAGGAATGCCTAAACATTCTAATCAGGCCATGTTGATGGGCAGTTGGGCACCAGAAACAGCTCTTGCAGCAAGTAAACTAGGTGTGGCCGAGACTGCTGGCAAGTCGCAAGGCAGCATGTAGCATCCCCGTACTCACTGTTTGTACTGGAACAAATCTTGGCAGTCCGAGAGTTCAAAACCCGTGGGTACTTGCAAGGTAGTTTGACAGCGTGAAATGTAGCATCCATGGACCATGAACAACGTACTAACAGTGTATGGAGACTTATGGCCAATGTCGAGTTTAATGAGAAGGGGATGGGAATTAAACAAAGTGGGACAGGCGAGCTTTGGGTAAGTTGGCAACAACCTACAGTGGACACTGGATTATGGAAGTACGAATAATCAATTGGTAGGGCGAGATATCCAATGAATTTGTTCTGGGCGATCATCCATAAATTAGGTAGTCCATTCAAAAACTATCACCCTTAATCATAGATTCTTACAACTAGAAACGAGGCAGATCGCGGTAGATTCTTACAACTTATCATTTGGATCCAATTTGCGGTGTAACTTGTAAGCATCTGTTCTTTTCACTTATTGCGGAGTACAAACAGCAATCTTTTTTTTTTCTTTTTTTTTCTTTTTTGCCTGAGCAGTATTGAGGCGCCTTACTATTCGTGAACAAATAACACTTGAAATGTCATTATTTAATACCATAAGAGAACTAAAAAACGTATAGTATGACTACCAAATTTATCAACAATTACCTCAAGAAGATATGTGATCTCAAATCCTGTCAAATCATCCAAGAAAAAGAATCTGTGAACGCGAAATGTAAATTAGGCATTTGAAAAGGAGTTATTAATCAACATAGTGGTCCCAGCCAAAAAAGAAGATATATTTGATGGAAACAAAGTATAACCCTTTGAGATCACTGAGCAATCTTGTTTCTTTTTGTCATGTTATAGAACACTTTCATGTAGTACTCACAGTGTCAGAGCAACGACAGCTGCTGGAACATTCAGCAACAACATCTTGAAGTAGTCAACAGTCAAATCGCTGTAGACCTGCACAAAATTACATGATTGATGAAAATACTTTGACGGAACAAACTCAGTGTTACTACTAGAACATGGAAGTCATGTCGCTACTTAATGGATAAATCCAACCTAAAGAATTTTGCACCCTGATGTGAACTCATCTACATAGTTTTTTTTTTTTTTGTGTGTGTGTGTGGGGGGGGGGGGGGAAAGTCAGGTATACTTAATGGATACAATATGAAGAATTCTGCACCCTCATGTGAACTTGCATGGTTTAGTGATATTGTTTTTTAAAATTTACCTAGCAAGATAAAACTTCCCATCATTGTAGTGAAGATAATGACTTTAGAATCAAAGAGTACCTACTAGTAAATGTAAAAAATCGTGGAAACAATATCTACCTTCCGACTCCGTAGGCTGCATCTTGGACCTTCTTGTACAATGTCACTTCCTTCTTTCTAGAGAAGAAATTATCAAGATAAACTAAGTTTATTGAGGATAAAAAATGATTGTGACGCCTCAAAAATAAATGGTGTATCAGTTATTAAGTTCACTTAATCACTAAATATAGCAAGCTATCCAATGGCCCTGAAAAAAGAACCATCGCAATCGCAACACATGGTCACTCTGCAGAACGTTAAATATTGACACCAAATATGAAGTGCAACTAAAAAAAGGTAGGTAGTGCTTTATTGCAGCACAACCAGTAGCGGCCCTAGAATCGTTGTTATTATGGCAAATAGTCGGTGGAATCATGAAAACCTCTCCAAGAGTTTAGGAGCTTTGAAAATTTTCAAAAACAATGCACAAGTAGGACAAACTTAGTGTTAATTGTGGGATATGAAATTGACCACAATCAGATAAAACTGAAAGAAACTATAGTACATAATTCTTTTGAACCATTTTCTTTGTTCTGTCAATTTCTTATCAGAATTATGGATGAAGTTTTATGTTATATGCTTGTACCTCACCACAATCTCTACATTTATTAGTTTAAAGAAACTCCCAATATTCTACACATGTTTTCGGATAGGGGATTCCATGATTCCAATAATAACTTGGTGCAAACCAAATAGTTACCTTTTAGTTTTCAAGTTATTCTAGTTAGAAGATTGAGATCTTAGAAGGAAAAAAATGGTCAAATTTACATCAAGAATCCTTACTAAGATCAAAGGGAATCCAATCGTGAGAACTAAGAACTAAGGATTTAATCAAATCTTATAATTTTTGGATAATGTACCGCTATGACTGCATTAATCAAATCCGTAGGCTAACGAGATCTAACCTTTAATCTCAATTTTAGTTCATCGAATTCAGCATCCGACATGATGGGGCTGCCAGCCACATATGCCATGGAGGCTTCCAAAAGCCTTTGCTCATCCGGGCCTAATAAAAAAGAAAAGGAACGTTAATTAGCGATTAGCATGAACAAATCGCCTCAACTGACCACTATTAGTAGTTAGTTCCGGAAACAGTGATCTTTCCTTGCATCCGTGACAAAAAATATTGGATGCCGCATATTCCATAGCTTTTTGCATATGTCAGTAAAGGATCCAATCCACTGACACAGTAACACGTGTCAAAGATAACAAGTTATTGGGTTCACTTACTTAGCATCACAACGCTACTTCCCTCCCACATGAGCTCCTCCTTGAGGTTATCGAACTCCTCATTCGACATGATCGCGGTCTTGTCATAATAGAACGCCTAAGTAACATTCATATAACTCGATTCAGTTCACCAGCAAGTAAACCGTGCTAGACGCAGCAGCAATGTGGTTCAAGAAAGAGGTGCGCGCGTACCTGCAATGCCTGGAGGAACTCCTGCTCCATCTCCCCAATGGTCTTCTTCTCCTTTCGGTCGATGCTGCAGTAGGGGAGCACGTTGCTGTCGACCACCTCTTCTTCCTCCTGCACCGGGCCCTGCTGCTCAGCCTCGGAGGCGCGAGGCCGGCAGCGGCCACGGAGGGGGAGTAGGCGCCATGGAAAATCCCATAGTGAGAGGAGGCGGCATGGCACAGAGAGCCTCGCACCGGAGGCCATGGCGCGCGCGGCGGCAGCGATCGTCGAGCCGGCGAGGGAATGAGAATTAATAAGGGTCCACGTGCGCGGGACACGCTTTTCTTTCGTGTGGCGCCGGATGGGTTTGGCAAATGCGAGGAGGAGATAAGGCCAGTGTGGGATGCGTGGCGGAGACAGCGCGGTGTTGCTTTCCAAGATTTTCGTTGCTCTTCGTCTTCCTGTTCTTGATTTGTTATGGATTGTATGGACCTTTTTTGGATCGAATCTCACGCTCCAAGATACTGACTGCAACTTCTTGTAAGTTCAATTGCCTCCTTCAATGCACGAATTACGATTCTACATTGTCCATGAAACTGAGAAGGGAACAGCACCTCCACTAGGGTGGCAATCCACCCAATCCCTGAGATTCAGACATACATATTTAGCAGCACAAAAAATGCTTCGCACGGATAAGACAAACAATGATCATCAGCCAACACAAAAGATCCCATGTCTACAACAAAACTACAACTATCAGAATATGAACAAAAAGATGTTATAGCAGATGGAAATTGACCCCTGCAGTGACTTATCCTTGAATGTAATGTTACAATACCCCAACATACGAAGTAATCGGTGAAGCAACATGTCTTTAACAGACATACATGGAGCAATAACAATAGTCACTGGTTGCATGATATGCTCCTCGTGTTACCATATATAACTTACAGCCTAGCAACTGGTAGCAAAACCGGAGGAATGGGTAGAAGTATGAACTTCACATCAATGGGACCTCAAAATCCGATTCACATTCAACTTTCCAACAAAAGAACTTGCTGCTCACTGGTTACCAATGGGATGCATATGTTGCCACTACCACTGTGGTATTTCATACCTTGTATGTTCAAACATCCTAGTGCCTGTCACCACTTCTTTCCCAATTTCTTCTTGCATTTCTTTGTGATAAACCCCTTGAATCATTACCTAGCTGATTACCCCTAACCCTGCGGCTCCTATCCAACACATGCCCGCCATGATGCATATCAAAACTGTTGAATCGTTCATTCTGTATTGTTCTGCCATGACGGTCGCCACTAGGTCGTCTACCATTCAAGTTAAGGCTCCTGCCACGGAAGTTATCACTGGCACTCGTGGATGACTTAGTCCTCCTAGAATGGACCCGATCAATCATATCGGAACCCACACCATCATCAAATGGTTCACCATCACTGTAGGTAAGTGCCCTGTGCCTAACAGAAACTCTGTCAGGATTTCCCTGAGTATGGTTTCGTTTACGCCTAAGATCTTCGTCAATATCCCCATCTAGATCAGAATTGATCCCATCATCACTCTCGGATCCAAAAGGTGTCCTTCTAGATTTGTTGGAACCACTCCAACCCCTGGTTTTATGCCAAGAATCAGCAAGATGACTTGACCTCAGGGAAGGGTGATCCTCAAATTCATCCTCGTCAGCAGACACTGATACGTCATCTGTGCCTGCATATCTGGAATTTCTACTGTTATCAAATTCACCAAAACCTTCTGACTCAGAAGCACCCTCAAGATCAGAATAACTCATCCTAGTCACTTCACCCGTCTGACTCCCTTTTGACAAGTCAAGCTCATAACTGTCAATGTCATCTTCTTCATCATCAAAATCATCAAAACCAACTCTAGAAGACGACAAGCTACCTCTTTCTGATACCTTATTCTTGCCCATTGTTTCAGCCATTCTTAATGGCTCATCCTTGGAGCCTCTAGCACCATCTCTATATGTCATGCTCATGCTATCCACATATGATCTTTCACTCGCCTTAGATGAATCGGCAAACTCAAAAGCAGCAACATCTGCGCCATCCGACTCGTTATCATCGAAATCAAAGTTCCATGCACTAGAAACATCAGACTTGCGTGGAGGTCTTTCCAATCTTTTCCGCAGTGCAGATTGCTTAGCTTCCATTTGGCTGTTGGCGTATTCGTCTGCAGGACGGTCATGCTCACAATGGAAGCATGACATATTCCGCCTATAGTTCAAGAAATTGCACCTGAAATTCCATATGCACAATTTCTCAATGGGCATGCCAAATTACTTCATGAACAGTTAGAACGAGTGTTATTTTCAGTTTCTTTGATATTTTCCTTATTCCTCCACGATCAACAACTCTTCAAAAACCGTAACAGGGAGCTACAAATCTTTGATACAAAGTTTCTTGTTCACAACTAAATTTAATGACGGGTAACCATATACATTAAACATGGATGCAACTAAACATGTCGATGGATAGTTAAGTATGCATTATGTACAGTTATTGCAGAATAATATAGAAAAATAGACCGTATCCAAGATAGCAAGCCACTCTAGTTCACAACTCTGTTTAAGGACAGATAAAAGTATATCAAACATAGATGCAATAAAAGATGTTGAAAGAGGCAGGATTCATGCAGTGTGCATTCTATACAGTTACTACAGAATAGGCTAGAAGAATAGATCATCAAAACAGAACTGTAGTGAGCAAGCTCACCGTGGACATTCCCACTCTCCAGGTAGTAGTTGTCTTTTGGGACGCTTAGCATCACACTGCAAGCAAATCGTGTTTTTTGCAAAGTTCATGAAGTCACATCTGCCCAAAAAAAAGGACCAGAAAGTAAGATGCTATTCCTTAAGTCAACAAGATTCCACAAATTACAAGTGGTTAAATTACTTAGGACAGAGCCAATCTCCTTTCTTCATCTCTACGTCATCACGTCCTACTCGCTTCTTTGGTGGTGGAGGTGGCTGCTTCACCTTAGGAGGAGGTTTCCTTATTACCGGGGGTGGCAGATTAGGATCAATAGGGACGGAGCTCCTTTTGACAATCTCGTTTATTAATTTCCGAACAACAGTCTTCAAAGATTTCAATTTGAGAAGAGGTTTATTCTCTACAGTTCCCTTTATGTGGTTAAAACCATAGATCAATAAAATACGCATAACATCAAGAGTACGAGCTTCATCTTCTTTACGTGTAAGGATATAGCCCCTCGAGCATACACTTCGTAAATTACAAGAACTGCATACCTGAAAGTCAAGAGGGAAAAAAAATGAACAAATCAAGTGGTTCCAATATTTCTTCAAAGACATTGACAAGAAAAAATAGACTGCATAAATAATATATGTCTTGGCATTCACACCCATCTTTGGTTACTGCTTATAAGAAAATAATACCAAATTCTATGATGCTGCCTGAATGGGAAAAACTGCATTAGCTTGAAAACACATGAAGAAGTCATACATCATACGAACTTAAGAAAAATAAAGATTAACATCTGATAAAACTTTAGCTGTATGAGAAAGGAAAACTACAATCTAAATGATATGTAAGAATCACAAGTATTTATATTTATGTGAAGGCCAGTCTATAATGGAAAGCCCATCACAAATTCATGACTAACCATAAAATTGGTATTAGAGAAAACAATAAGAGCTATAAAGCATTGAGTAAAAACATTAGAGCATAAATGACATCTTAACAAAAAGAGGGCACATGTCCCACAAGGTAAAATAAAAAAGGCAATTAGGATAGACAGACATCAGGCATCTCCGGCCATCACAAAGCAATGGTATAATATACCATCAGATAACACAGAGTGACAGAGTAACAACAACCTATTTCAGAATTAATTTTTTCAGGCACTACAGCAACTTCTCCAGCCATAAAGCAGGATGTGGTGGCATGGAGAGTTTTTGGGCATTCAGAACAAAAAAACTGTTGGTTAGGTTTGGGATATGCAACTTACATCGCCCTCATCAAGATGGACAAGTTTTCTAATCAGCTTTGCAGAAAACACCACTTTTGCATCCATGCTAGGGCATCCATGGCCAACCAATATTTGAAGATCCTTCCGAGGCAATGATCTGAAGATTAAGGAACCAATAATATATGTCCATTAGTACACTCAAATTTGTTCATTTTCTGCAGTTATGATCCGTTTATTTGACAAAATTTTCCAAACGACTAGTACAAGAACAAAGTCCTTTTTCTGATTTCCAGCATGCAGAATGCATCAATTTAGATGTGGTTTATCTCTGGTTTAGGCATGGGTTCAACAAAAAGTTTCCAGGAAGCAATCTCAATTTTGGAATGGTCATAGCGTTAGATTGACAACTCAAAAAGAACTGCAATCAAGTATGGTAATCTGTATAACAATCCTGACATTCAGACTCTCCCGAATGTTTGTCCAGATTCCTAATTCCCAGTTTTCATAACATAACATCCGAACTACAATGAATGGATATGCATCTGCTTCTCCACTTACAGCCAGGGCAAAGTTATGGAGGTTACCATGGTAGACATCTGATTGCAATTTACCATGACAGAGAAGAAACTTCATGGCGTCATACTGCCAAAAAGGAAACATAGCAAGTCGATACTGATGGCTATGATCTAAACCTCTTGGAGTCATTCCTTACACTCACAAATGAGAATGGACTCCCTCAATCCAGAAATTGTCTTAACAAAACATACATTTTTGACATTTCTTATTCTATATCACAAACACCTCAACGCATAGCGAGGCAACAGCACTTGCAGAAGTTGAAATTCATACAGCTTAATCAACCAAAAGCATATATATTCTTCTGGATGCAATTTCAAGAGCAATAAACTCACTTGAGGATGTCGAACCGATCACGGCCAAAGTTCATACACGCATTCTTGACAGTGGTCCAGTCCCTGGAGAAATCAAAACCGGCCTCCTCACTGACCTCCGAGAGGTCCATGGGCACCGAGGCAGCTACAGAGGCCTCGTCGGCGCCACCGGCCCGCCCAAGGTCGAAGTACCTCTGCTGAGCGAGCCGCTCCATCAGTTCGATCCACTCGGACCAGGGGTGCACCAGCTCCACCTCCCTCCGTAGCACCTCTTCCATACTCATCCTCTCCACCCCATCAGCGGGCACGGCAACTACAACCTCAGCCTCCTTATTCGGCTCATCCAGCTTACATCCCGGCCCTGCCTCCACCTCCAGCTGCGGTGCCTCAGGGGGCGGCGAGGGGGGGCGGCGCCAGGACTGGATTCGGCGGAGGGCGGCGTCGCGGGCTGAGAGGTCGAAGGAACGGGAGCGGTCGAGGGCATCGAGCTGGTCGAAGACGAAGGAGAGGCGGGCGGAGAGAGCGGGGGGCTTCGAGGAGGCGGGGCTCGCCAACGAGGGAGGTGACGGGGTGGACGGAGAGGAGGCAAAGGGGCGCCGAAGGAGGAGATGGAGGAGGGAAGGAGCGGGGATGGGGCGGCGGCGGCGGAGAAGCGACGGGCAGTAGTGAGACATTTCGATGGGTTTGGCGGCGGCCCGCCCAAAAC
>LAPY01002739.1:18541-29091 GCA_000970635.1 Eragrostis tef
CCTGCGGTGCCTCAGGGGGCGGCGAGGGGGGGCGGCGCCAGGACTGGATTCGGCGGAGGGCGGCGTCGCGGGCTGAGAGGTCGAAGGAACGGGAGCGGTCGAGGGCATCGAGCTGGTCGAAGACGAAGGAGAGGCGGGCGGAGAGAGCGGGGGGCTTCGAGGAGGCGGGGCTCGCCAACGAGGGAGGTGACGGGGTGGACGGAGAGGAGGCAAAGGGGCGCCGAAGGAGGAGATGGAGGAGGGAAGGAGCGGGGATGGGGCGGCGGCGGCGGAGAAGCGAAGGGCAGTAGTGAGACATTTCGATGGGTTTGGCGGCGGCCGGCCAAAACCCTCGCCGTCTTTGGGGAGGAGAGCGAACTAGATTTTCTTGATTATTATCGGAAATTATTTTGTTATTTTGACATGCATGATGTGGTGTGGTTCAAGTGTTCAAACAGGCTCTCCCCAAATTTCAATTGATGTGTCAAATACATTGCATTTTGGTAGGACGAATCATAATTTTGTTACTGCAATATAAAAAACTATAATGGAGATGCATACGTTTGCTAAATTTGCTCCAAATACTTCATGCCCGTCTGATATTTCTTCTTTCTCAATAACCTTAAAATTGAGTGCAAATTTTAAATTATAGCTAGAAACGTGTAGATATTGATGAAGTACCACACCAATGATTCGTATTAGAGAGAGAGAGAGAATATTATTCAAGCTTTCTCTAAGAAATGCTATTTTCTACGAAACTTTTTACTTTGCATTGTAATTTGGCGTGATCTTTTATTTGTTAATCAGTAACATATTCCATGTAGAAATCTACAATACAAGCTGACAGATAACTTTGCACCAACAGGCCCTACGTTAGGGCCAAGGCGCCCCAAGTGAGGGCTCTGATTTTTGTGCTACATCAGTGTGTGTTTCAATTCTTGAAATATCAACAGAAACTGACTTAAAAATTGTTCCAAGGAACAATATGACATTTTCCGCATTGGGGAGTAGATTTCATATTTTAAAAACACTGATTCGCCGAAGCTTGCCAAGGAGAGCCAGCTTTATAAGTTTGTATTGTTGTGTCCTTAGAACCCGGCGCTGGGGCTGGCAGATCCCACGGCAACAACGCCCATTCCACTTCCTTGCGCGTCTTTATGCTCTCTCGGTTGCATTTCTGCAGAAGTTTCCCATTTACCATCTTTGTCCATCTCTTGCACAAGCTCATTAATCTTCCGAAACTGGTAAGGCCACCTTGAGTTGTACAGAAATTGGCGAAGATCAAATCGGTTGTCCTCTGGAGAATAACTCTGTGGAAGTGGAGCAGAGTTAAGAGAAGTAACGCAGATATTATCCCAATGAAATGACACAAAGCAGTACCTCAGCATGATAGGATGGTGTCAAAACGGTCATCTTATGCCGATTTATGGCATAGTACTTAAAGAAGTGCTTCACTTTCTCAGCGACATCAGAGGGGGATAATCTCCCACACCACCTGTGGCACAGGTTCTGTAGCAAATCCATTAGCATCTATTTTACGTGCTCACTGTGTAGAAACACATACTAACAACAGCAGCAATGTATTTAAGTCATTTAAAGGTCTCAACTACGCTGATTGCAAATTATATGTTTCGAAACAGTCCAGCATTGTATCTTAGTTTTTAAAGAAGCAAGAAATAATGAATTACTCTCATCTAAGCTTCAAACAGCGTCAAGAATCCATCCTTGAGAGCTTACATAGTTATGCCTAACATAGTCCATGCTGTCTAGCTCTCTTCAGCATGTTCAATTAGTGGCATATCAGTTGACTCTGAAGTTCATAAGCAAATTCCACTTTACACACTATATATAGTGTTATGAATAGGACTTGTATTGAATTGTAGCCCCCATAGGGGAAATATATGAGGTTTCATAAGGTGTGATATTGGAATAGGAAAAGGACTGGTATTAAAAGACTCCTGACTCCTATACCCTTAACATATAAAACACAAGACTGCTACAAAAATCTTAAGTTTCAAACAAGCTGACACATTAAGGAGCAGTTTTGGAAGAAGCCATGGCTTTTGCACTTTTGTACTTCAAAACCACTTTTCATCATATGGTACCCCCTGGAAAAAATTGGAAGGATACTGTACAACGCAGAAATACCTTAAGGTGGGATCAATCCTTATGGATGAGTGTATATAGATTTCCTGAAACATTAACTACAAATCCCTAGAACGCAACCCTATCCTTCAATTTATGTCCATAAATCTAGACAGGTATTTGCTCTGATTCTTGGGAAAATTATTCGAAATTCCTGTTTTTGAACAAGACATCAAGTTTTCAAAGACAAACCTGAAACATAGAAACAGGGCCGCATCGGAAAATTTTCCTTAACCGACCATATATTGACAACTCCTCGTATGTCATTCCCATGTCCACTTCATCCAACTAATAAAATATAGACATGGTCAAATGGGAAGATTCAAAAATACAAGAATTCAGTTCATACAAATTCTCTTGGCAGTTGGCATATTATGTGTGCACAATGAATGAAGTTAGTTACCATCTTCAATTATATAAAAAAAAGTTAGTTACCATCTTCCAAAAAAACTAATATTTGAGGATGATTCAAATTTTAAACTGAAGATTTATCCTGCAGCATATATTGAAATAACGTTGGAAACAAAAAAAAAAAGAATATAGCTACCTATTAATTACTCCCTCGGTCCTTAAATATTTGACATTTAGAACAAGAAATCTAGTTCAATTTGAACTAAATTGGTTTTTTTAAGGGAAATATAGTAGGGGAACCCCCACTGCGGTAGATACATTAATACAAACACAAGAACTAGAAGTTGAGCACTATACAAGGATTAACACTCCAAGGCAACTGCCCAAGAGGAAGCAAACAGAAAAAAGAGAGCCTACATTAGAGGACACCTATTAACACTTAAAGAGAAAAGGGGGGTTGAGATTGTAAGGCTGTTATTTATAGCAAGCTATTTAGCCAATCGGATATTAGAGTCCTTATCTTCTGTCTTTAGTCTGTACATATTTACCTTTACTGTCGAAATAAATGTGTCCTAAACGTCATATATTTGAGAAGGGAGGTAGTAAAATCCTAATATAGTGAACTGAAAATAATATCTGAAACTAATTAAGTGCATTCACAAACAGCTTATCAGGAAAAGTGCAATCCGTAGTATTTAATAAATATCTAAAAGTCCTTGTGTACATACAGTAGCTACAAGGAAGATACCATAGAAATTGCATAAGTGAAGTAAATGTATCAACGAAATGCAACATGGCAACTGACTTTTGGCAAGTATTAAGGAATCAAAGCAGATAAGCACCAACATCACGATCAATTAGAAAAACTACTACCAAAAAGAAAAAGAATAAGATCAATTAGAACAGCTTTGATGTGCAATGTGCAGTTCGTATCTTCAAGGCAAATATGTCATGGCATTGAAAACAAATCAAGGTTTTGATAGTCTTGCAGCATAAAGTGCTGCAAATATATCAAAATAATGACTTTGGCTAATTTTGGTCTAAATGTTGCCCGTAATTTCCTTTTTTTTATACATGATTACCTGATTATAGTTTGCGCGGATTGGTTCGAGCTCTGCAGTAGGTGGTGCAGATTCAACCTCAGCCAGGGAAGAGTACTTAAGATGAATTGATGCCCATCGCAGGAAAGCCCTCAGGTCATGCTTGCTTACACTTCCGATGGGGTTTATGTCGGCCGAACTGCAGTCATACTTTGCAAAAGAAGATTAATCTTACTATCATTTCCGCTAACAAACAAATAAGACAACCCAGTCATAGAATTCATGAAAAAAAAATCATATATGTTGCGTAAGCAGCATTTACACACACTGTAAGCCTACCTTCGTCAAATAACCGCGCAATCCTTCATCCACATTTGAGCTTCCCAGAACAAGATAGAACCCTGACTTGTTGTGCACCCATGGCATTAGAGAAGCCATCATAAAGGCCAGCACCATCCTGATTCGAGCTTGAATATTTTGCAGCCCCAGATTTTCTGTATTTGAACCCCCATCAACCTGAATTATTTTAGCAGAAGTGATTATTGAAATTTATCTAAAAGTTCTGGCCTCACATGCAACCAAACCAGTGGCTAGCATCTTAAAGAAAAGAATTGCAGGTTACTACTTCCATATATGCAATATTTTTATTAAATAATATCAGTTATCAATATTGCAGAACAAATCAATAGAAAAGAATATATGGGAAAATACATCAGACATGGCCAAGTAGCATGGCTGGTTACTTGTGATTACTTAATCTTGTGATGTGTCGTGGTGGTTTAGGAGTTTAGGAGTAGGCAGAGGAGAATGCAGAACCAATCTCGATTGAGGAATGGAACGAAGAGGGTATCGTGGATGAACTGGCGATGGATTATTCTCGCCGGATGGCAGAGGGATGTCATCCGCCACCGTGCCAAAGAACAACCTCACCGCTTTTGGAGTGCATCTTTGCCGTTCTAGACTAAAACTAGCAGAGCCTGTTTTTTTCTGATATTACAATTGGGCCCCACCACCAAAGCTAAAGCTTGTGAGAGGGAGGGAGATGATGAAGCCTGGAAATGAGACAGGAGATTTGATATAAAGTAAAAAAGATCAGAGTAAGTACCTTGTAGCGTGGCCGCTTCCCCGTCAATGTTTCAAACAATGAAAGAAAAGCAGATACTATACTATCAATGGGCACATTCAGGTGGAATGAACCAATCTCCTCAGCTAGCCTTTTGGCACGTGATCTGGTATCTTCAGAACTGCACAGGATACATATGAATAAAACAAAACAACAATTTAGAATATCTACGAACAAAAAGATAAATGTCATATAAGGTAGCTTACAAATTAAAAACTAATAAGCAGCAAACATCTATTTTGGTTTCATGCTTTGTATTCTTTGTATTCTTCAGCTCGTTAGCAATAAGCAATTAAACTTTATAAGCAAAAGCAATATTATGCAATGCATGCTGGAAAGTTCATATTGTACTAGATCCATTAGATAAGGGAAAAAAACATTTATGACATTTAACTATTGCCATAGTCCAAAATAACTCTGAACTACAAAAATCAGACACCAGACACTTCGCGTCTGCGAACTTTCAAAACGGTTCGCCAATCTTGACACAACCACTCCGACAACATGGTATCTATGTGCCATGGAACCAAAGGTTTCCAAACCTCCTCATCTTTGCCACATTACCATAGGACCCAGTAAGACACCCTCCCTCAATCGACAACAATGAGAGCATCAATCAACGCATCTGGCAGCGCAACTCGCAACCGAGTAACACACCATTGCTGCGGTGTCTCAACTCAGCTAGAGATGGATAGTAATTGAAACATACAGCAGGCATAGTGACATTTTCATCGCTAGCTACTTCCGGCACATATCCAATGCGAAAAGGAGGCTTTAGAGAGGGTTCTGTATGTTCTTATGACATGCTCAGATCAAAATTAACCAGCCTACTGCTGCTGAACTCTATGGATGGAAGCAGCTTTTGATTGCAGGCTCAAACCTGAGGAAACCGAAGAATTAAAATGAGTCCTTGGAGAATGACATGGAATCAATTTTGGCATTAACATGAGGAATGAAATGAACATTGAGGGCGTTGTGCAGCAACTGAAAATTATTGAGATTCCTGTGCAACGTTGTGTGGTCTCCATTGTTGCTGCCTCCAGAGGTTGTCATGAAGGAGAAGATTCCCCAGCAGCTGACTTCTGCCACCTAGGGGTGAAAACCGGCCGGATACGGCCAGATAGTGTTCATCATGTATCCTATCCTATTTTTTTCTTACTCGGATTCGGGTCGGAGTCTACCGGATAATTATTTCTACATCCCATACCCTATCCCATATTCTTTGTTCGGACTCGGAGTCGGACACAGATATTATCATATAGTTTGCAATGATAGAAAATCAAAAGATAGAGAAGCAATTAGAGTAAAAAATGGCATACTAATCATTAATATACAGGATCAAGATCATTTTGACTCTTATTTAAGTTAATCTCATGATTTTACACCATATTGTTTGATCTATAATCGTTATAAACTTCCTCAAATCAAATGACATTTGGATTTGGGACGGATACCACTTGTCCCGTATCCTATCCCGCTATTATTTTTTGGACTCGAATTCGGGCACGGATAGCATCGGATAATTATTGATGCATCCTGTATTTGCCCATATTGATTTTTTTTCGGAATCGGGAAGTCGGTCGGTAGGATATTATTCATCCCGTTTTCACCCCTAGTGCCACCCACACGACACACACGACAAAAACCATGGCTGCTTTGGGAGGGTGTTGTCACTTGTCCAATCCAGAACCTGGAGTCGTTGGCTATACATTTTAGACTTCTGTATTGATTCTTAGACTCCAGTAATAGTTCAGTTGCGAAAAGGAATTCTCCCTCAACTCAAACTTAACAACATTGTTTAAGAGAACATAGAGTAGATATAACCATTATGAACAAAACAACTTGAATAAGAATACATGATGTATTTGTGGGAAGAGTATACGTTAGAAATAAAAAATCACCTGTTTTCGGTTCCCATGTAAACAGTGTAAAATAAACGTTTAGCAAGGTCTCTGCTGTCTGTGGGAATCTCCCCGTCTTTATACTGGCCAATCCGCAAAGCATCAACCTTAACTTGTTCATCTCCTTCCTCTATGTCTGCAGGTGTGGATTCAATTAGTTTGGATCATAAATCTCAAAATATGAAATACAATCTGGTGCTGAAAGGATCCAGTAGTGGAAGTCATTACAATTGACATTAGGGCAAACATCAGAATAGCTTGAAAGAACAGAAACAAACTCTAAGGATCACACAAGATACATTATGGTAACCGTACACACAATAAACATGAAAGAAAAATTCTAGTTGGACGATATTTTATTTCCTATGCCATGTCACAAAACATAGTCCCCTTTCAGCCGTGTAAAGGAACATATATGCCTGCAAATCCATAGTGCAGGTAGATTTTCCATCCCTAAATATTACATTGTATAGCTGTAAATGTTAACTCTCCAGCAAACTATGCTCCAAAGACACTTACATAATTCACTAAAAAGGAGAAGGGAATAATCACAATTTGATCCAACCTTTCATGACAAGCTGGCACATGCATCCAACTATTGCTGCAACAGATGAACTATCCGCACCACCAGAAAGTGGAAGCAAAAACCCAGATGCTTGACTCCTCCTCAAATAATCCCACAGCCAACAGCTTGGTCCAAATGCAATCTCCTCTTCAGGGCAGTGATACTTAATCTGCAATGTCAAGGACGGACACGGTATGTTCCTCAGAAAAAGACAGGCACATCATCAAAAAATAACTTAAACTACCAACCTGCACATTGTTCAAACCATTCACCAGTATATTTATACGACTCTAACTATGATTTTACCTAACTGATTTCCTGTCATATTCTCTCAGCATAACGTGACAAACAAACACTAACTATGATTTTACCTAAAGGAAATTCCATGACAACTCAGGATGATCCACAATACAAGTTTTCTTCTGTACTACAGAGAAAATCAAAGGAAATATTGTGAAATTCCCAAGGCTATGCATAGTTAAGAATCGACAACATCAATGAAATTCGGACCACGCAACAGGTGCTTCCCTTTCTGTAAATTCCTTGCAAAAAAATAAAGAAAAAGTCCATTTTACTACCCTGAACAATTCACTTTGTCTGATTTACCTCCTGAACAAAATCATTTACTCCCTCAAACAATTCAGGTTGGTGCAATATGCCCCCTATCATGATTTGCCTTTTTTGTTTCTCGGTGCACAAATTGAATTTGAAGCTCAAATTTATTTGATGATATTAACACAACAACCTATGTTAAAATAATTATAGTATATTTTTTAGACTATTTACATAGTCTAATAGAAATTAACAATAAAAACATACAAAAGATGTCAAAAACATATGCTATAATTATTTTTACATAGGTTGTTGTGTGCGCTATCAACATGCAAAATTTAGCTTCAAATTCAACTTGTATGTCGAAAAACAAAAAATACAAATCATGATGGGGGTATATTGCATCAACCTGAATTGTTAGAGGGAGTAAATTGAGTCATGAGTTTGTTCAGGGGGTAAGACAGACAAGATTGGGGAGTAAAATGGATTTTTCTCAAAAATAAAATTGGCTCCACCATTGACCCTTAGCCCAACTCAAGAACAATCTGCACTCTACTATGAAACTCTTTTACAAAAGCATCAATAGATATACTGCATGATTAATTATGGAACAAGTAGCAGGCATAACCCTTCAAAACTCACTCATCATACACGATACATTTGGGCGGTTGTTCAAATACTGTTTAGTTCCAATACTAAACACTGATGAGTGTCCTAATATTGTTGAGTTCCAATCCTACACACTGTGATAAGGACTACAAACCCTTTTACATGTGGTTAAATATTTTTTTCCCCGAAAACAGATGTGTTAAATAATATTCCGTATCGAAGCGTTATTATAGATAACATTCAAATCTAGGAATGTGAACTAACCTCAACTGGACTTGTTGGAACCATTCCGCTCCGAAATGACTGGCAAAGTTTATATGTTACCTTCACATAAGGTACATTTGTTCTGTGGCTTGCTTGCTCTCTGAAACTAGAAACAGATGCTCGATAACTCGACACCTGGTTGCATAAAAGATCAAACATTCATGCTAGAATACAACTCATATTTGTATTAAGGGAAAATTGCAAAAACCCACCTACATGTCAAGGGGGTTTTCATATACCCACCTATAAAAAATTTTGTGTTAGTCTCCCCCTTGCAAGTGTTCATTTGTTTTCATAGTCCCCCCTGATAAGTTTGACCGGATGACATGGCTCTTCTTTGGCCTTTACGATTACTTCTGAGGCTTCGCTATAGCTCCAGTATAGTGTAGTTATCATCTAATCATATGTTATGTCATAAAAAATTATCATGTTACCATAAATGATGTTCAACTTAGCCGCGACACTATGAACAATATAAAGAACACTAAACCTATATATTTCGATATTTATGTTATTTACACAACGTCAAAGAGTAGAGATGTATGATAGACCAGCCGGAGCTGCATCGGAGAACATGCAAGAGCTATGGAGTCTGGTCAAAGCTATCAGGGGACAATATGAAAATCCATGGACACTTGTAGGGGGGAGACTGACACAAAAAAAATTTGTAGGTGGGTATATGAAAACCCCCCTAAGTTGCAAGTGGGTTTTTGCAATTTTCCCTTGTATTAAAGCTGCAGGTAGAGTAACTAATAGCTTAGAGCTAGAAACTTGAGGCTTCAAAAATACAGTAAAGCAGAACCAGAATATATAAATTTTATAAACTGCAAAGAGGCAGACAAATAATAAAAAGTACGTAAAAGGAAAAACAAGGAATAAGGAAAAGCATAGAACAATGATACCATGTGAAAGGAAAGGAGTTATGGTGGAAATTCAGGGTATAGGAAAAGTGGGGACAATTCTGCGGTGTGTTTGTAGGATTACAATTTTTCATAATGGCCCAAAGATTTTGGCAACTGTTTCGAAGTAACAAGATTTTGCCACATTCATTGCCCCAAGTCACATCCTATAATTTTGCTTGTCAATCCTAGACCATTCATGGGCAGTCATGAGCAACATATTTGTCTACCTGACAGTTTTTTTTGGGGGGGAGTGGGGGGGGGGGGGGGGGGGGGGCCATGTACATCCTTTTTTATATCTTAAGGGGGAAAAAAGGAAACACTCATAGAATTTTGGATACAAATAACATCTAAAGGATCTAGGACTACTTACAGCATCAAGATCTACAAGAGCATCCAGCACTTCTACATCCTTCAACGAGAACTGAGATCCTTGGGCAACTACATCTCCGTTGACCGCAATGCAGCAACAGCCATCTGATGGGGACATTTAATTGTTACTTAGAACAACATCCCTGAACAGGCAGTGCATGACTACTCTTACAGTTTTAGTAAAGAAACAAATGGCATTCAGAAATCATAAAATGGAGAACGGTACACAAAAGCATCATATATCTTTCTTTTTTTTCGATGGAAGCATCATATATCTAACACAAACAATTTACATAAGATCGATTAAGCACTTCAAAAGGCTAATTGAAAAGGCCAGTTCTGGTAAGAAATAAGAACAATTAACTTTCTGTCCTTAGTAACATATTATCAAGTATGGCCATCTCTTACCTAGCCATCACCAATATATCATCTACATAAAAACATGAGATATTTGAAAATAGAAAATCTGCATGAATTCCATTCATAATATCACATTTTCGATCATAAAAAAATATAATGTAAAACACGTTGGAAACGGTCCAGTAAGCAGCAATTGGCATACCATAATAAAGGCGTCCACCATCACATCCCTGGTGATTAGCATACATGTAAACACCACCACATAAACGGGTTGCATTTCTCATGGAATCTATCCGAAGATTGAGCTTTCTTAGCTGATGATGGCTTCCACTTGCATTCATGAAAACTTCAACCCCATTCAATGCTAGATCAATCCGAGGAGCATTGGCT
>LAPY01002739.1:56501-75401 GCA_000970635.1 Eragrostis tef
CCCCGCCACCGCCGCCACCACCAATTCTGCCCTGTATTTGCTGTTTCTTATGTTAACACTGTTGCTGCGCCTCAACTCATGTTTCTAGTTGTGAAGGTGGTGATCTGCCGTGCCACAATGTACATCCATAACAACACTGACCATGGTTGTTGGCAGCTGCACCTTTTGTCATTTTTTATGGGACGAACTTTTTGCCCCTTGTGATGATGCCTCGATAAATCTATTCATTAGTTACATTTCATTCACTGTTATCTGCCATATTTTTAATAATCTGCACATTACCTCAATTGATACTTGTTTCTGTATTTTAGAATGTCGCATGCCAAGATATGCAGGATAGCTTATTTGTTATTATTTTTGCAGGTAGCTTGGGTTACTAAATCAGGGAAGTCTGACCTCGAAGCTCCTATTGCGATCCGTCCCACGAGCGAGACTGTCATGTATCCATACTTCTCTAAATGGATAAGAAGCCACCGAGACTTACCTTTGAAGTGTAACCAGTGGTGTAATGTTGTTAGATGGGAGTTTAGCAATCCTACTCCTTTCATAAGGTAGTTCATTGTTTAGCTTCCTATCTAATGTGATGATGCACCTCTCCCTGTCAGCCTTGTTTCTTCACATGCCTGCAATATCCCTCATTACTGTTTTATATTACCATACCTGATTTCTTGCATGGTAACACAGGTCTGACAATAAAGTTTTCACAAAATTAGAGTTTGCACTCCACACCAAAATTGCACCCTAATTACTTACATGTTCAATGTAATGTCCCTGTACGGTATTCATGACACCCCATCTTTCGAGAACACATTGTCTTTCTCAGGACTGTCTCCATTACGGCTGTGAACTAAATTCATAATCACTTTTTTTTTTCTTTTCTCAATGGAACAATGTAAATTCCCATGCTTCGTTTTGTGGAGTTACATGATTATGGCTATTCTATGTAGGATAAGTTTCCTAAAAGAAATTGGTGTTAAATATCTGCAATTATTCTGTTCAGGAGCCGTGAATTTCTTTGGCAAGAAGGACATACAGCTTTTGCTACTAAGGAAGAGGCAGATGAAGAGGTATAAATTACTTATTCCACACTTTTTATATCTGTATATTATAGTTTCATTTGTAACTAGTAGTGTTGGATTAACTAAGATGAGCTGTATAGTTTATTGAGTTGGTTTTTCGAAGTATCAATGCTAGATGATCTGGCCAACTATCCTAACATAGCATGTGAGATTATAAGATGTGAAATTACATCTTTGGAGAAGTTCTTATATCGGTATAATTGATACATTATATAACATAAACAAATTGTATCCCTGCTTTGTATTCGAAACTTATGACATTTCATGTATTTATTTTGGTGGTGGTTCTGCATAGAAACATTTTGATTCATCTTTTATGATGTGTCATAGGGCAGTGCAATAGTTTTGTCATCTAATCTAATATGATGAGCTGATTATAATTGTTTTAATCCATGGCAATGTTCTCAGGTTCTCCACGTATTGGAACTCTACAGAAAGATATATGAAGAATTCTTAGCAGTTCCAGTGTCCAAAGGGAGGAAAACTGAGATGGAAAAGTTTGCCGGTGGACTTTATACCACAAGTGTTGAGGTATTGATATGAAAACATTAGTTGCATTCCTGCAGAAGCCTTTCCCAAATATCCTTATAAGACAGTTTATCCTTAATTTATAAGCTGCTTGCTAAATATCATTTTATCAGGCCTTCATTCCAAACACTGGTCGCGGCATACAAGGTGCAACCTCACATTGTCTTGGTCAAAATTTTGCCAAGATGTTTGACATCACATTTGAGAATGAGAAGGGTTCAAGGGAAATGGTGTGGCAGAACTCCTGGGCTTACACAACCCGCTCAGTAAGTCTTACATTTCCTTCCTTATTAGCAATCGAATCATGTGATTCGCATTAATCTGCTAGTATTGCTAGTTGTAGCATATGCAATTTCAGAATGTTGTTGCATTAAAATTGTTTCTGAGTAGCATTTTCTGGTACACTGTGTTCTGTAGAAATTTTTGTTTACCAAGCACTTGGTCACTTCTTGCAGGTTGGGGTGATGGTGATGACACACGGCGATGACAAGGGCTTGGTACTACCGCCAAGGGTGGCACCAATCCAGGTAATTGTTATTCCGGTGCCTTACAAGGATGCTGACACAACTGCCATAAAGGGAGCATGTGAATCGACTGTCTACACCCTAACTGCTTAAGTATTGCTAGTTGTAGCATATGCAACTTCAGAATGTTGTTGTATTGTAATTGATTCTGTGAGTAGGATTTTCAGTTACATTATGTTCTGTACAAATTTTTGTTTGCATTTGTAATAATAGCACTGTCACTTCTTGCAGGTTGGGGTGATGGTGATGACACACGGCGATGACAAGGGCTTGGTACTGCCACCGAGGGTAGCACCAATCCAGGTAATTGTTATTCCCGTGCCTTATAAGGACGCTGACACAACTGCTATAAAGGGAGCATGTGAATCAACTGTCTACACTCTAAATCAATCTGGGATTCGAGCGGACTTGGACACCCGTGAAAATTACTCTCCAGGTTGGAAGTATTCTCACTGGGAAATGAAAGGTGTTCCTTTGAGAATCGAGATAGGCCCAAAAGATCTGGCAAACAAACAGGTACTGCTTATTCAGCTGTCTCCGTTCCATTTAAAATTAATGTCTTAACAGATGATTACAATTTATAAGCTCATGTTCTCACTATTGTGCTTGTGCCCCATAAAGTACTCCCTTGGTCATTCTCTAGGACTGTTTGCAGTAATTAACAGTACTGAATTTCATATGTTCATTGTTATGTACATTTCATATGTTTATTTGGGACAACCAACTTTATTAGTGGATGATCAATGCGTTCTCGCTTTGGCAATGGTACTAAAGTTAATGATCAATGTGAAAATCTTTGGAACCCTAAGTTGATGGAAGTTATAAAGGAAAGGCAAATTTTGAAGGAAAAGATTATTTTTCGTGCATTATTCACTCTGACCTTGTAGTGGAGGCTTGTGCTATTGTTTCCTTGACTTAGTTTTACTTAATTATAGAGGGCATAATTACATGATGCTGGAATCTGCTTTCATGATTGTCTGTGGGATTGATACATAATCAAATGCAAATGCACCAATAGATTCATCTTTAAGTATAGTAACAAACAAAAAACATTCCTATTTCTCACTAGTGCTGTCATAAGCTACAATGACTTAATTTTCCCCGTTAAATGTACACAGACACCCTTGTTGAGACATTGTTACTCATTAAACATAGTGATTGCTCCCAGGCATTCCTGGGGGGAAAAAAAACTCTTCGATGAAGCTTTCCGATCTCTGGACTGTGCTCTATTTTGGATATTTGCATAGTGGCAGATTTGATTATCAATGCAATGTTCAGTTTGTTTTGTTTTAAACTTTTCATTATGGTAAGAAAATACTCTAATTTTCAGGTGCGCATGGTCAGACGGGACAATGGTGCAAAGGTTGATGTTCCTGTGACCAGTTTGGTTGATGAGGTTAGAGCGTTACTCGATGGGATTCAAGAAAACCTGTTCAATACAGCCAGGCAAAAGAGAGATGCCTGCATTGAAGTCATAAAAACTTGGGATGAATTCATAACTGCTCTGAATAACAAGAAAATGATATTGGCTCCATGGTGTGATGAAGAGGTACTTGAAGACCTTTACTTTAAATTATAAATCATTTTCAGTTCTCCCTTCTACCCTGAACCCTGAAAGCCTTAGAAAATTAACTATAAACTGTAAAGATGGGGGTGGGATGTGGGAAAAAATTGGTGGAAAACTTTGTGTCTAAAAGGTTTCTTCGATAGTCGTCATCTAAAGTAATAGACTTAGGACAGAAATATTAAGCATTTAGTAACGGTTACAAATAAATCAAAGATGAAATATTAAGCATTTAGTAACGGTTACAAATATTAAACATTTGAGGACCTGAGATTCCAGAATGTTCATTACACCTGTAAAGGCATGGTTGGTCCAGTATTTGTGGGAGTTAATGTAATTAGGAAGGGAAGTGACTGAAGATATAAAACTTTCCTTCCACTAAAGGGCCACATTTAGTTCCCTAATTTGAAGCCTCATTACTTGATAGCAACTATGAAATTATTTTTACTGTTGCTCCGCATATTCCCTCTGTTCACAAATATAAGGTTTGTCCAAAATCAACTCTCCGTATTGAAAATACCATAAAGATTAACGGCATAAAAACCATGTTACTAGATTCATTGTAAAATCAACCATCACAATACATAACTCGTTTGATTTGATATAATTGGTCAAAGTTTGAAATATTCGACTTCGGCCAAATCTAGAAAGCCTTATATCTGTGGATAGAGGGAATACGTACCAAGAATAATTCTTCTATACCCTTCCCTATGGATGTGTTCCATCACAAAATTTCTTATTTATATGCAGGAAGTGGAGAAAGATGTGAAGGCTCGGACTAAAGGGGAACTTGGAGCTGCCAAAACATTGTGTACTCCATTTGACCAGCCAGAACTTCCAGAAGGTATGCTAAGTTGGCAGTATGCCCTGGATGCAAATTTCTTTTGGTGGTGTGCTAATTCTTTTAATGTTCTTTCCCTAACATGCCGCCCTGACCTGTGTTATGCGCCAAAATTCAGGTACCTTGTGCTTTGCTTCTGGGAAGCCTGCGAAGAAGTGGTCGTATTGGGGGCGCAGCTATTGATCTTTTGGGGTGTTTGGATGAGATTGGTCTGGGATATAATTTCAAGTTTGAGCTGATATAAATTTTGTGTTTCCCCCATGTCAAGCTTACCAATTCTAGATGTTTTTCTTTCTGACATTAAAGGATGCCTAGATTAAAGATTTGCTGAATTCTAGGCTATACTTCAGAGCAAGTTCTGAGATCTTTTCTTCCTCGCAAGACTAAACTGAATTCAAGTGTCCTCATCCTCAAAATTTGTGCCATTGCAAAAACATTTTGAACAAAACACATCCAAGTTCGTGAGGATTTGCTTCCTCGCTAGACTAACTCATTGAGTATTTTGTCAACAACTCAATGATGTGATTATATGTAGTTGGCTAGTCGTAATCTGCTATGATGTTCATCATCAATAGGTGGACCGTCCCAATTCCAACGGTACGAGGTACCGTTTAGATTATGATCTACATTACGTTACCTGTCCTAATGCACAAAATGTACAGAGTCAGCTTTCCTTCTTTCTTGACAATGAGCACTTAGGCTTCACTTCAATATTTAGGCAATCCCAGGCCACAAAAGTTGCCGCATCCTGGTCAACCTGGCACTAGCTTAGAAATTGCCGACGCCCAATAGCTGGCTAGCTGCATCGAACTTCACCTTTGCACAACCAAATGTAATCCACTTGTAAGCTTTTGCGAACTGACTTTATTTGCATTGTGTTGTGGCGATGAGACAAATAACACTTCCCATTTGCATATATTTTTTTATGTGTCAAGAAATATCACAAACGTAACGCATGGAGTTGCTATCATCACCTTGTTCGCCTCGTTGCTTCGCAGCAGCTACAATATTTCAGTTATTTTTTCTGCAGCTGCTACAGTGTTTCTGCAGTCGTTACAGCGTTCGCAGTCCGCTGCAGCCTGCCGGACATACTGCATGTAAATTTGAAAAAGTTATAGCAAATTGCAACCACAAAATCTTAAGTTGTTACAGGGTGTACAAATAAAGTTTCTATAACAAAACTAAACTTTGTTAAATTATGCACCCATAAAATACGTTAGCACAATCTATAAGAAAAATCTATGTTGTAAGGCGTACACGTTAGCAACTGAGAGCTCCAGAATAATTCGAATGTCTTTTTGCATAAGGAATCCGGGCTACGAATTGTTTTGGAACAAGGGCGCTCTCTCTCTCTCTCTCTCTCTCTCTCTCTCAGATGGAACAGATGTTCCATCGAAATAGAAAAGAAGGGAACGCTGAAGCTACGGAGTAGGGTTCTTGCCCTCTCCAAAGCAGCAGTATGACTGTATGAGATCAAGCAACAAGTGAACTAACGTTCTACCGAAAATACTTAGCCTTGCAAGCGGCAGAATCAAATCAAATTCTACGAGACAAACAGGCACGATTGGAATGCCCTAGATGCACGCAAAGCGAGGATCGATTTTTATCTCGGTGAATGGATTGAGATTGCGTATCGCCGGATTGGGGAATGCCTGTGGCGTGTATCGGCTTGCACATAGGTAAAGGAGCATGCTGTGCCCGTGCGGTGGGGAACAGTGTATATCTGACTTGAGTCTGAGAGTTGAGACCTGCACGTGGGCCATTTCGGGCCATCCCGGTGTCCACGGTCACCGTCGACGCCGCCATAGTGAAGAGCGGCAACGAGAAAGCACTGGCGATCAGAAAATGGGGGGCCGGCGTTGATAAAGAAACAGGGCGGAGAAATCTTTTGTGCAATTGTAAGTGATGCAAGTCTCGTATCTCATCAGGGAAAATAAAAAAATTATGTCAGTTATTCTGCAACACCAGGCAAGAAATGGGTAAGCGATGTTGAAAAAATAAAACAAGACAATGAAAGTCTAAATCAACATCAGGGGAAAAACCATATTGAACAGTTCAGGAAAAAAAAAGGAGTGTCCATGTTGCAAAACAATTCACAGTCCGGATTCCTTTCTTTGTTCCGAGAGACATGCGAATCAAGTGTCAGTTCCACATAGACACGGATTGAGTCCCTTATTCTGAAAAATCTTAACAACAAACATATGCATAAAGAGCTGGCACAACAAACTATGTGTTTTTCTATATATTTTTCCTTTTCAAGACAAACTGGAAAGGGCAAAATAAAAGGACTGATCCGTCTATAAAGAGCTGGCACTCCGCGATTCCTGAATCAGCAAAAACAAATATGAAAGGAGCAAACAGAAACTACTTCATTCTTCAGATTAAAATTGAAATAAGTGAATCATCTCATTAATGATTAAAAAAATGTCTATCTGCAGCTGACGAAAAAGGCAACTAGTTTTCAGATGTGGGGCATAAATACTTGCTAATACTGCCATGCATCCAAATTCGCAAGAACTTTTGTTAGAAAGTTGCATGTAACAATATTATCGTCATGGCCAACAAAAGATTCACAGTGCACAGATTGAAGAGATGGAGAGACAACCTAAACCAAGACCCAGCCAGCAAAGACTTGGCATAATGGCACCAGGAGGCAAACTAATGATTTAACCGGTCTACTTGACATGAGTACAACCAATATCCATCCAGTTTGCAGATTTGTTGGCAGCAGCACACTGCAAATGATGGAAAAAAGAACAGAGTGAGAATTGAGGTGGCATATGCTAACCATGTCAAATCAAAGCTAAATTTATGATACTAGGTGTCATGATCATACTTTGGATGGCAAAATCCCCTGTCACTTAATCCAATGGGGCAATATCACTTCTGTTTCAATTGGATTTTCTGACCAAGAAACTTTCTGGAACAGATGCAGGATCAAGTTCCCAGTGACCACAAAGGTTGGCATCTTCATTTGTCAAGCGGTAGGCAGGAATCTGATGAGAGAACACCATCAAGTCTTTCTTCAGTATATTCATGGCATCCCTGGATTCACATCTCCCCGCTGGCATGAAGACTGTGCTAAAACCGTCCACTTTAGTAAGACTAGACACTGTTATTGAGGCATTAGAAATCTCCAGGACCTCTACGAAAACATAACCGCATCGTTTGTAATCTTCAAAGCTCCAGCTGCGGCTCCAGTTCTTGTATATAGCCCATACCTGGCCAACACGTGGAAGAATTTCATACTTCTTTCCTTTACTAATGGTTGTCACATCCATCTTATGTGAGAAGACACTCGTGCAATCATAGCTCTCAGTTTGTCTGCTGACTTTGAACGTTCCACAGCCGACAGGAAAGCTATCTTGTGACAAACACTTATCCATTTCTTCACATGGACAGTGTTCCAGCCACTTTATATGGATTGAGCGGTCATCTTGGTTAATGCTCTTTATGAAACCATAGTACTTCGGCAATATGTCAGTATCACAATAAAGAGCCCAAATCTGCCCATTTTTGAATTTGTCAAATGATCTTAAATCAGTGAAGTTGCAAAACACGGCGTCAGGATAATCAAAACTAGTTGGGGACTCTGGCTCTGAGCTATCATTCCATTCACTAGCACAGTGGCCATCAATTACGGAAGCTTCAGAGGTATGATCTTGTTTGCGCTGTGTATTTGTATTGGGTTTGATAGTGCCGCCATGTGTATGTTTAGCAGAAACATCCTGGCTCTGTTCAGTTGTCCCAACAGTTGTTTCACCACGGCAGGAGCTTCTAGTAGATGAAACATCGCTAGAAATATTACCTCCCCTTGTGTCCATTAAATTGCTGTCAAGGTCCACAGAAGTGAATGCTTTCTCCAAGTCAGAAGGCAACGCTGCAGGATCCAGTTCAAGGGCACCATTTGGGATACATTGGCTGTCAGTTTCTGACAACCTATGAAAGGGGATGCTGTGTGAGAACCTAGGTGTGTCACCATCAGGTATAAGATATGGTCCTTCTTTGCTTGGTCGAACAAATATGCTGACAAAACCTTTGACTTTTACCAACGGAATAACATAAGTGCCTGTACCCCTAGCAAAGTCTGAGGTGATCTCAACAATATCATAATTGTAGGGCCTACGATCTTTGGAATCTGAACACCAGTCCATGCCCCATCCCTTGAAAAGGGCCCACACTTCACCTTTCCTTGGATAAATCTCATAACTGCACCTCTTCTTTCCTTTTAAATTTCCGCAGGCAACAGGAAGCTCCTTACAAGACCATGCCTTTTCAGCATCGTTCGAAGGATCAAGCTCTAGCCATGCAAATCTCAACATGAAGTTCGGAGAGTAAACTTGCTTAATTCGAGCATAGTACCTCGGCATGCAGTCATGGTCATCATAAACTGCCCATATTTGATCAGCTCTAAATAGATCTGGATGCATATTATTCTCAAAATCATAAAAGTCTGAATCTGGGCACGAAACTGTAGCATTGCAGGGCATGTTGTTGACAGATCTGGAAGTAGCATCACTTCCAAAACGAGGCATTTCCTCTTCTTTTCTTCCTTGCGTCTCATCATGATATAAGCCATTGATCACTTCTCCACTTTCATCTGGAGTCTTTTTTGTGCTTGGAATACTACATTGTTGGCTGCACACACTAGCATCCTCATTGTCTGTCTCACCAATTTTATTAGCATTACAGGTAGCATATTCTTGTCTCATCCTTTTCTTTGGAGGAGAATCAGGAAGATGATTGCTTCCTTTATCAAGGACAGAAGACCCATCTTCAACAGTGGCATTGTTTTCATGATGGCTTGCTGTATCAGGATTATGCCTAGATATTGTATCTCCATCTTCCACAGTAATGCCATCTTTCATAGTAACCTCAGAACAATCCCTGACAACAGAATAACCCGATTCAGCAGCTGTTTCCCTTCTCTTATGTTTGTCTACAAGTGAAACTTCATCACAATCCCCAAGTTGTGGTTTACTTCTATCTCCACCATTATGCTCATCGAACGATGGTCTTGCGACCTTTGCGTTATTGCAAGCCCTAGCTTGTGTAACATTACTGCTTGCAGTTCCATTAATGTCAGGACCACCTGCATCCTGTGAATTCACAACATTCTCTGATCCTGATTTGAAATGGAATTTCTGATGCCGTTGTTGCTGGTTAATGACAGAAGTTCGCTTATCAGGAACATTATGAGGATGCGGTTGCTGGTTTGGAGGGACCATTTGCTGCTGTGTTTGCTTATCAGGAACATTCTGAGGCTGCGGTTGCTGGTTTGGAGGGACCATTTGCTGATGTGTTTGCTTATCAGGAACATTCCGAGGCTGCGGATGCTGGTTTGGAGGGATCATTTGCTGCTGTGTTTGCTTATCAGGAACATGCCGAGGCTGTGGTTGCTGGTTTGGAGGGACCATTCGCTGTTGTGCCCCAAATGCAGTGCTAGGATTTTGCTGACCATGAACATGCTTGTGTGGTTGATTGGTTGCATGAGTTTTTTGACTCGGAAGGAACATTTGCTGGTGGATCCCGAATCCAGTGAAAGGAATTTGATGACTGTTGGCAGGATTTTGTTGACCAGGAACGTGCAGATAGTTGTGTTGTTGATTGGTGGTGTGGCCTTGCTGACTTGGAGAGAACATTTGCTGTTTCTTCCCCAATCCATTACATGAAGGATCTTTCTTGGACAAATCATAGGCGAGGAAACTCCTTGAACAGATCCGGCAGAGGAGAACTTTCATCAGCAAACTACATGGATACTGGTATTTTGTTCCACAAGTCAAGCAAATGGTCCAGAAATTAGATCCATCAAAGACACCAGTATGTTGCTGTGGTTTGTTCCTGAGATCTGGAGCATTTGAGTTCTCCTTATTGGCCTTCCTGGTAGCATTATCAGCTTTGTTCCGTGGCCGTCCACGCTTCTTTGGTAAAGAGGAGGAAGTTGCCACAACAGATTTCCTTTTTGAGTCATGAAATGAGCGTTTTACTTGATCTGTCAGTATCATGTGAGCTTCTCCAATTAGCTTGAAAGCAGCTTCAGCACCTGCATACTTGTTCTTATCTGGATGAAGTAAGAGAGCAAGTTTGCGATACTGCTTCTTGAGTAACATATCATCTGCAGTTGTTTCTACCTGAAGAATTCCATACCAGTCAGTCTCTCCATTGATTTTAAGAGCAGCACAGGAGTGAACATCACAAACAGTTAGGAGCTGAGAAATGTTTTCAAGGCCAGGGAAAAGCTGTTGAGCCTTAAGAGCAATCCTTTTGGCACTAACATAGTCTCCGCCTTGAAGCTTTATTGCAGCAAGATCTTTAGCTCTTAAAGCTTCTTCCTTGTTGCATTCCATTTTGATGAACTGAGGAAGAGGAATGAGCTATCAATCCTGTGAGCTATTCTAACAATATATTTTATGATATGTCTTCGTCAAGCTCCTGCATTTGACAACATAGCAGTTTGCAGTTAGGTAAAATAATTTCAAAATCCGTATGCATGTGCAAGATGCCTACCCCAACTTGGTTGGGACAAAAGGCTATGTTGTTGTTGTTGTTGTTGTTGTTGTTGTTGTTGTTGTTGTTGTTGTTGTTGTTGTTGTTGTTGTTGTTGTTGTTGTTGTTGTTGTTGTTGTTGTTGTTGTTGTTGTTGTTGTTGTTGTTGTTGTTGTTGTTGTTGTTGTTGTTGTTGTTGTTGTTGTTGTTGTTGTTGTTGTTGTTGTTGTTGTTGTTGTTGTTGTTGTTGTTGTTGTTGTTGTTGTTGTTGTTGTTGTTGTTGTTGTTGTTGTTGTTGTTGTTGTTGTTGTTGTTGTTGTTGTTGTTGTTGTTGTTGTTGTTGTTGTTGTTGTTGTTGTTGTTGTTGTTGTTGTTGTTGTTGTATGCAGGTGCAAGATACTATTGATTTACACCTAATCAACCAGTCTGAAAGAAAACAATGTAATTCAAAGGCGTCATTGCACTTGCACATACTGAGCGACATGTATTAACTTGTCCATGTCAAAGTAGCACTGGTTTCAATACAATAAATAAACATGTCATAATCCTACTATATGTAATTATTATGTGCATCTGTAAACTGATTACTCTAATTGGAGTTAAAAGATTTTCCAACCTAAACAACTGAGATTTCGGGCATAAATATGCATGTTCAGTTAAGTAGAAAAACATTTTTAGTTGCATGGACATATAGGAAGAGCAGAAGAACAGATAGTGGACCTATGAGATAATTATTTATTTGTATAGAGTGCCACTTCGAAACAGACATGGATGTTAAAATACATTTGCACTCAGGTGCCCAATTCAGCCCCCCAAAAAAAACATTTAATTGGACTCAGGTGTCTGAGTAATATTGATGATGCATTCTATAAAATCTGACATAGTTTACATGGGAAAAAAAAAGGGATAAAGGGATGGCATCATATACTTACTTCAGTTTAGAGGAAAACAGACAAAAATATGCAACAAACATGGTAAACAAATACAGGAGAGACTGGAACAAAATACATCAGTTCTAGATTCTGTCCATTTAGTAGGCAGGTACGTGCAACAATCCGAAATCGACAATAGAGAAGTCAGAAGAAACAGAGAGGACCAAGAGGGTCAGGAATGGAATAGCGCACCGTTTAGTCAACAGTGACGGCAATGGCAGGCAGCTTCTAGAAAGGAGGCAGGGCCCTTCTCTCTGCGTGAATACTGGTCACAAAACGAAGATTCCATCATAAGAAATGTATACAAAAGAAGCATGCCAAATGTACAAAGTGAAATTGGTGAGGAATTCATTTGTTGGACTGTTCTGCTTGTAGGATGAACAAAAAGATGTAAAAACCGAAAGTATTCTCTCAAATATGATGAAATTTACATGAAAAAGATAATAATCAGCGAGATATAACATATTCATTCTGGCTCAAATAGTGGCATCGCCGCATCTTACATGTAGATAATTGTAAATTCAGTTTCCATGCGAACAAATGAAACCCAAATGCTTGCCACGCCGGACAGGGACTACAAGCGAAGTACACTTACTGAACATGACATATATTGCCTTTTGGTAGAAGAAAGGCAGAGTTTCACTGTTCATGCTTTGTCTGCCAAGCATCTAACTAAAATGTAATTTTCCAACCCCTTGAATCCAGCAGAATTTAATCGAACACCTGAAAGTTTGTGCGATGTATGGCTACCAAAAAGATGGATCTACGCGAGAGGCTGGCTGGTTATTCTAGCGCCAACCGCATTAACCCCCATTCTCTTCCTGATGAAGCCCGGCGCCAAGACAAATGTTTCCATTCCTGTTCTCCCCTTCGACCCAGACGGAATGGCCGCTCTACGATAGATTGGAACACCAAAAATGAAAAGCAAAATGAAAACACAAAAAGCGGTTCCAGAATCTGACAGGGGCGTTTCATCGAGCGGAAGACGTGCGCCGGAAACCCAGAACCACCACACGAAATTCGCGGGGAGGGAGGATGGGAGAGGGACGCAGGGACGGGGGAGGGATCGAGAAGCGCACCGTGCGGTCGACGGCGAACGGCATACGCAGAGACCGACCACAGGAGAGACTGGAACAAAATACATCAGTTCTAGATTCTGTCCATTTAGTAGGCAGGTACGTGCAACAATCCGAAATCGACAATAGAGAAGTCAGAAGAAACAGAGAGGACCAAGAGGGTCAGGAATGGAATAGCGCACCGTTTAGTCAACAGTGACGGCAATGGCAGGCAGCTTCTAGAAAGGAGGCAGGGCCCTTCTCTCTGCGTGAATACTGGTCACAAAACGAAGATTCCATCATAAGAAATGTATACAAAAGAAGCATGCCAAATGTACAAAGTGAAATTGGTGAGGAATTCATTTGTTGGACTGTTCTGCTTGTAGGATGAACAAAAAGATGTAAAAACCGAAAGTATTCTCTCAAATATGATGAAATTTACATGAAAAAGATAATAATCAGCGAGATATAACATATTCATTCTGGCTCAAATAGTGGCATCGCCGCATCTTACATGTAGATAATTGTAAATTCAGTTTCCATGCGAACAAATGAAACCCAAACGCCTGCCACGTTGGACAGAGACTACAAGCGAAGTACACTTACTGAACATGACATATATTGCCTTTTGGTAGAAGAAAGGCAGAGTTTCACTGTTCATGCTTTGTCTGCCAAGCATCTAACTAAAATGTAATTTTCCAACCCCTTGAATCCAGCAGAATTTAATCGAACACCTGAAAGTTTGTGCGATGTATGGCTACCAAAAAGATGGATCTACGCGAGAGGCTGGCTGGTTATTCTAGCGCCAACCGCATTAACCCCCATTCTCTTCCTGATGAAGCCCGGCGCCAAGACAAATGTTTCCATTCCTGTTCTCCCCTTCGACCCAGACGGAATGGCCGCTCTACGATAGATTGGAACACCAAAAATGAAAAGCAAAATGAAAACACAAAAAGCGGTTCCAGAATCTGACAGGGGCGTTTCATCGAGCGGAAGACGTGCGCCGGAAACCCAGAACCACCACACGAAATTCGCGGGGAGGGAGGATGGGAGAGGGACGCAGGGACGGGGGAGGGATCGAGAAGCGCACCGTGCGGTCGACGGCGAACGGCATACGCAGAGACCGGCCGGCCGGCCAGACGGGAGCAACGGTGCCTTTGTTATTGGTGCGCCGCGCCGCGCCGCGCCGCGCCGCTTGGCTTGGTTCTTCCTTCCTCCGATTCCTCGCCGCGTTTTGAAGCAGATATGAAGGTTTTGGTTTTTGGTGGAGCGAAATCAGGGGCGCGATTTTTTCCCTCCAAAGCCAAAAAAGCCCGGGCGTTTTGCCTCGTCTTCCCTCCTTTGGCAACTAGTACCTGGGAAAAGCAACGATCCGGCGCGTTCACACAGGATCCAACGGTCACCAGGCATTCAAGAGCTTGGTGGGGCCAGAGCGACCCCTGGTCCAGTTATCCAAGTGTCGTTTGGATTTTGATAACTGTGCGCAAGGATTTGATCAATTTGTCACAAATTTGGTACAGCAAGACGTAAATACGTCCAGCTTGGTTGTTTATTCTGCACACATGCTATTTTCATAAAATGCAAGGCGGAAAAAGGCAACAGGGCCAATTGTGTACTCCACATATGAGCATCGTGATTTTGACTCTCAAGACTTTCGCATAGTTGTGATTGGGTCCGGAAGATGTCGACTAAAATTTGCCTATACCAGTATCGGACAGACGGACACATTTTTGTCACATATATGTAGACACCACAGCTTATTATAGCTCCATTTCTCAAATTTGACCTTTGTTGTGTCTAGACACCATTCTAACAAATTATCGATTTCAATTGTTGTGTGGCATTTATTATAATTTGTGTCGTTTAACATAATTTTAGCTTTTTTTTCGTTGTTATGACTCATAAAAATATGCTATTAAAATATACTCCATGCAAATAGAAACAAATTAGTGCCTTTTAAAAAAGTAATGAATAATTTCCCAACCCCGCAAGACACAGAAACAATGTAGAAAAAGATGAACTGCAATTGTTAATGTCTATTTTTACGTTTCAGTTCTGAGAAAGAAAATAAGCGCTAAATACGTGTAGCAAATGTGAAGCAATCTAATCATTAGTGTTAGTGGTAATACCTGCTAATTTATTTTAGCTGACAAAAAAAGTTTTTATTGCATATAACATAATCCATTTGTGAACGCCACACTGCAGGCACAAACAAGAAGGAAATTGTTGTCCAACCTGCTGTGGCAGCCACATGCTACACGAGAACCAAACACTCGCCCAGACGCTTAAACTTTGCCGTGGCGAAGTGAGACCGGAAAGCAAACGCCCCCTAAGTCTGCAAAATGTATGTACCTTCTGAAAATGGATCAATGACATATATGAAGTTACCAGGAAAATAGTCCATCAAACGGCTGGTATGGGATTCATGTATCAAGTTTAGGTATGCAAGGAAGCAACGGACCATACGTGATTTGCTATATTAACCTCACTTTGAATCCATAGGTTAGCAATAAAACAAGGAAATTGCCAAAAAATAGTCTCTGAAGTCTAATCTGCATTAAGACGCCAACTACAAAACTATTTTCAGATGGTTTCGGGGACGATACATTTACTTCAGCACTAAGACGCAAATCCAGTTTCAACTAAAGACACAAATTACAAATCAAGTTTCATATAATTTCAAACTAGCTAGAAACTGGTCGTTTCAGCTTAATTAACCACACACAACTACTTGATCAGGCAGCTCAAGCAGGATAGACTATAGGGTGCAAATTGCAGTAGCAAAGTTCTTGAACCCATGTTGACTGAAGGACTGGAAAGAACCGACTACAAACTTCACACAAAATTACATGGATGATCCGAAAGTTAAATCCTCTCCTTAGGAGAAAGGAATTAATTCCCCTTTCGTGGCACCTCTTGGCTCAGCATTTGTCATTTCAATTCTAACTTCCATCTGTCTCAGCTCATTGATAGTCCCGACAGCATTTGTCATTTCAATTCTATGCAAGGTTCACCGGAGCCCAGATGCTCCTCTTTACTAGGGAGAGGAAACTTGGTGCTGTCATCTTCATTAGCCCCTTTCTCCACCCCTTTCCATTCCAACCTTCTTAAGAAACATTCTTCAATATCATTAAGTGGCAAGTCCTCATCGTCGTCGTCGTAGCTAATGCAAGGTAGATGGGAATCAATTGATGTGTGCCTCCTGGACACACCAATGAGCTGTTCATTATCTACTCTTAATGCAGATGCCTTGACAATATCTTTAGGACTTTCGTTGTTACTATCATTATAATGCTCAGTATCACTGTCACTTCCATCGTCTTGTGAGTCATGGCCATCCTCATCAACTTCATCAGATAAAGATGATGGAGATGAAAATGATGAATAGGCTCCAGCATCATCATCCTCACGTTCTCGAAATGTCTTAAGAATCAAGGTCTTGAGCAAGTTCATGACTTGAACAGCATGCATCAGAGCAGTCAGAGGATCTGACATCTAATCAGAGATAAATTTTAATTTTCGAGTTAGAAGTGTTATCACCAAGCAATATTGACTGTTAGTGTGTTCTGAGAGATAGAAAATACCTGTGTCATATTGGGTGCAAAAACCATGGCCACATTTCGGGCATTCATCTTATTTGATTCCTCTTCTTCAACAACATCAGTCATAAGCTCGACAACCCAATTAAGAAGTGCAGCCTGCGTTGGAGGAAGAAGCTTCACAAGCTCAATACACCGTTCCTCTGTGTTGCAGTGAAGGACTTGCTCAGGGGAGAGGCTATCAAGTACACCCTCTGGGAGTTCTCTGAACCATGCCTGATTCAAATGGTGCAATGTACAATGTCAGATATCTGACTTAAAGAAGACTAAAAATTGTTCTACTAATTTTTTTCAGCATTAACCTATTAATGTTCTACTAAAATTATTGCTTAGGCCTCCAGCATTAACCTAGTAGCAATATTTCTGGTAAACAAATATACTTAAGAAACTATTTATGTTATTCGTCAACAAAACTACTTCCATTCATTGATTCTTTCTGAACTTTAATGTACCAAAGCGCTTCAGATCTGAAGAGCTAAGCTATATGATTTTGAAATGGAAATGGCAAATTGGGAATTTTATCCTTTTGGCTCCCTAGGAAAGTAAATAATATTTGGAAGAATAAATGCAAACTTAGGACTCCTGTCTATATACGATTTTGGAAAAGGATTACGAAGATGCAGTGTACAAACGACAGCTTTGACTACCAATTTCTATCACCAAATGTTAGTAAAAGCTTTATAAATAAATTACAATGCGTCATATAAGAAAATTCTAAACAAAAAAGGAACTATTTGTTAGTACCTCATTCAGTAGGGAAACTTCTACCGCATATCCTTCAGCCATGAAATATCATGGTCTATGGAGTAGCGTTTTAGCCAATTTTAAGTGCTTTAGTTGAGAAATTTCTAGCAGTAAAACATACAGTACAGGACCCAACTGTTATGTCTTACATGACATCATTTTTTTTAATTCAATAAAAAGCTATTTTCAGGGAATAATAACCCGGACATATTTTCTTTGAGATTGAAACTACTTAAAATATGAACACTTAAACATTAGTATAGGAGGCACAATTTTATTTGTACAGTACAGAGACCAACAACATTAGGCTCGGCTTTGAACTTAGCAAACCATTATCAATAATGTCAAAACCATTCAGTAGTAGCTTGTAAATCACTAAATTACTTCAGAGACTCGTACACAGGATGCCATTTACCTTGATCAAGCTAGCTAGGCAATGTACATCAATGTCATCAGGCACGATGCCGCTGTTCAGCTGCTCCCTGACATGCTCCTCCTGGCCGTTCTCTGGCGTGATTCGAAAAATCCCCTCTGCCTGGAAAATGTAAAAGAATTCCAAAACGAATCAAATCCGACTGCTCTGCATTTCGTAATTAGCGAATCTGTACTGCATAAATATGCACCTTGAGGCCATCCTGCGTGTACAGCCTCTCTTGCATGAGCAGGAGGATCTTGGGCACGGAGTTCCCCTTGTCATCATAGCCGCATTGCATCGACTCTGGCGACACCCCGAACACACTCGCGCTACACGAATTCAAGGAAACGTCAGCAATCGGGCTTGGTACTGAAAATTCGGCAAAGAACAGAGGTGGGTTGCGGAACCCGTACCTGGCGCTGGGGACCTGGCCGGGGATCTCGAGCTCGAACTCCACAGGGAGGCCGAGGAAGCCGTGGAGGCGGTCGAAGGTGACGTGCGCGACGTGGCGGACGTCGGTGGGCCAGCCGATCTCCATCCCCCAGGCCGCTCCCGCAGGGTCGTCGGCGTCCGCCATCTGGCACGGAAGCACCACCGACTTTCGGAGCGCGGCCAGGACCAGAGCAAGAACCTGCCCCTGCTGCTGCTGCCTCTCCTCAGACTGGACCTCGGGCGCTTGCTCACTGGCTCCTGATTGAGCTGAGCTCGAGTGAAGCAGAGTGTGTATACGCACCTCGATTTGGGGAAAGCGGCGCCCTTTTAAATGTAGTCAGTCAGTCAGGGCGCTTTTGGCTTTGTGTCGCTCCGCGATTTTGAATTGGGGGAAAGCTCGTGGGGCCGAGAGCCCGGACGAGGGGTGCTCCAACGGCTGTGAAATTCAAATGATCGTCAGTTTTGCACATGGATACCTTAACCTTTGACATATCACAAGTTTACTACGTGGGACCATGCCAAAATAAAGATGCTTTTAATAATGATTTCCTTATGGTTGATAACATAGAAAATATAGACGTGACTCATATTCTTGTGGAAAGAGATAATTATAAACTAGCCACGAAATTATCCATAAAATACTTCGGAAATCTTTCACAAAAGGAATAAGTCTAAATCACCCCCCAACCTATTGCACTTAG